>OW026366.1:144997498-145205474 GCA_932273885.2 Leucozona laternaria
ATATAATATAATATAATATAATATAATATAATATAATATATATAATATAATATAATATAATATAATATAATATATATAATATAATATAATAATATAATATAATATAATATAATATAATATAATATAATATAATATAATATAATATAATATAAATATAATATAATATAATATAATATAATATAATATAATATAATATAATATAATATAATATAATATAATATAATTTAATATAATATAATATAACTTAATATAATATAATATAATATAATATAATATAATATAATATAGTCTAATATAATATAATATAATATAATATAATATAATATAATATAATATAATATAATATAATATAATATAATATAATATAATATAATATAATATAATATAATATATATAATATAATATAATATAATATAATATAATATAATATAATATAATATAATATAATATAATATAATATAATATAATATAATATAATATAATATAATATAATATAATATAATATAATATAATATAATATAATATAATATAAATATAATATAATATAATATAATATAATATAATATAATATAATATAATATAATATAATATAATATAATATAATATAATATAATATAATATAATATAATATAATATAATATAATATAATATAATATAATATAATATAATATAATATAATATAATATAATATAATATAATATAATATAATATAATATAATATATATAATATAATATAATATAATATAATATAATATAATATAATATAATATAATATAAATATAATATAATATAATAATATAATATAATATAATATAAGATAATTTAATATAATATAATATAATATAATATAATATAATATATATAATATAATATAATATAATATAATATAATATAATATAATATAATATAATATAATATAATATAATATAATATATAATATAATATAATATAATATAATATAATATAATATAATATAATATAATATAATATAATATAATATAATATAATATAATATAATATAATATAATATAATATAATATAATATAATATAATATAATATAATATAATATAATATAATGTAATATAATATAATATAATATAATCTAATATAATATAATATAATGTAATATAATATAATATAATATAATCTAATATAATATAATATAATGTAATATAATATAAGATAATATAATATAATATAATATAATATAATATAATATAATATAATATAATATAATATAATATAATATAATATAATATAATATAATATAATATAATATAATATAATATAATATAATATAATATAATATAATATAATATAATATAATATAATATAATATAATATAATATAATATAATATAATATAATATAATATAATATAATATAATATAATATAATATAATATAATATAATGTAATATAATATAAGATAATATAATATAATATAATATAATATAATATAATATAATATAATATAATATAATATAATATAATATAATATAATATAATGTAATATAATATAAGATAATATAATATAATATAATATAATATAATATAATATAATATAATATAATATAATATAATATAATATAATATAATATAATATAATATAATATAATATAATATAATATAATATAATATAATATAATATAATATAATATAATATAATATAATATAATATAATATAATATAATATAATATAATATAATATAATATAATATAATATAATATAATATAATATAATATAATATAATATAATATAATATAATATAATATAATATAATATAATATAATATAATATAATATAATATAATATAATATAATATAATATAATATAATATAATATAATATAATATAATATAATAGACATTGTGAAACAAGTCCTAAGTATAGCATTCAAACGCGGTATAACAAAATAAGTCAAGAGGTAGATGATTATATATTTTGCAGCAATCAATAGAAATTTTTGTTTGAATTTGTTTCCACGTTTAATAAATAAAATTGTTGAGATTTTCTTTAATCTTTAAAATTAATTTTTCTTAACCAAAGTTTTAAACAAATTTAAAATTATTCATTTCAGCTTCTGAGGACACTAGCAATTTTTCAGCATTTCTACTGATTCCGTCATTCCTCTCAGTGCCAAGTATTAAACTGAAAAGAAACAACAAAAAAATTTGGAGGCCTTCCAAATCGGAAGTTAGAGAAGGGCTAATAACTCACGTGTCAAGCGATGCAGGGATATACGAAGCAATATTACTAAGGCAACAAAAGTTAAAAGAATTAAATTTAACACTTCAACCCTAAATAATTAATTATTTAAACAACTCCCATGTTTGTACTTTATAATTCAAAGTAAAATAACAAAACTAATGTTTTTTTCTACATATTTCGTTATTATATGCTAATTGCCTCGTAAAAATATATAAACTTCCTATATTATATAATCTTTTCATCGAATTTCATGACAATCTGAATCATTATAGGTATGCTTTCATTATGCAATTTGCAACCCTAATTTCCGCCGATTCCGAATTAAAATAACTAACGGAATGATTTACTTTTTTTTTACCTGCCTTTCTTATCCCATTTGAGATAATCCGAACCATTTCATACGGTCTGTATTTTCTTTGCCATACGAATATTGGTTGAATATATCAGATTTTTTTCTCGAATTTCCTGTTTGCTTTGCAAACCAAAACGTTTATCTATCGTTTCTATAAAACTTTGAACTACTTTCAGTCGATCTGTATTTTCTTCGCCATACGAATATTGGTCGAATTTCTTGGATTATTTTCTCGAATTTCCTGTTTGCTTTGCAAACCAAGACTTTCAGTCAATCTGTATTTTCTTTGCCATAGGAATATTGGTTGAATTTCTTGGATTATTTTCTCGAATTTTGTGTTTGCTTTGTAAACCAAGACGTTTATCTATCTTTTCTATAAAACTTTGAACTTCTTTCAGTCGATCTGTATTTTCTTTGCAATACGAATATTGGTTGAATTTCTTGGATTATTTTCTCGAATTTCCTGTTTGCTTTGCAAACCAAAACGTTTATCTATCGTTTCTATAAAACTTTGAACTACTTTCAGTCGATCTGTATTTTCTTTACCATACGAATATTGGTTGAATTTTTGACATTATTTTTTCGAATAATTCCAGTCTTTTATCGTATGTTTTCTATAAAATTTCAGGACAATCTAAACCATTGTTCTTTCCAATCCGAATCTTTCCCGAGTCTTGTTCTCTATAATCCAAATTATAAGTTTTTCTATCTCTTTTTTTATCGAATTTGGTATGATAACAATAATTTCATAGAGCTACTTGAATGCTCTTTTGAAAAAAACAAGTTTACTTTTAGTTCCAAAAACTACTATTGACAATAACTTTTGACTATGTTTTGTGCGCTTAGTGAGAAATTCTGTCCTTTGAAAACCGCATCTTTGCAGTTTCCTAAACTCTAAAATATCATTTTAATTAACAAATACGTGATTCATTTTATGCTTCCTATATTAGGAACTTTACAATCCGAATCATTGCCGAATCTTGTACACTATAACCTGTGCTATAAAATATATTTCTGACCTCTTTCAAGTTCATTTTCTCACTAGGGAATATTTTCCGAATTTCATTTCGATAGTTCCATCTTTGTTTTTGTTTTTACCTGATTTGTTCTGCTTTTTTTTAAGTTTAAGAATATAAAATTTAGTATGGCTTCTTGCTTCCTATGTCATTCATATTTTCAGTTCATTTAGGAGGCACTTCAATAAGCATCATACCCGTATGAACGTTTTTCAAGAGCATTAACAAGAAGAACTTGTTTCATTTGCTCCCCTCCCTTCTTAAAGTATTGATCTTACACAAAACCGGTTTTGTTTTACTATGGATAAAAGTCCACCAAAAACTGCAGTTAAAGATACGACGCCAACCGTTGAGAAAGTCATGTCAATTTGTATTGCTTCTTTGTATGGAAATACACTTTTGCCCAGAAATATTGTACAAAAAGTAATTGACAGCTTTGAAGATTTTCTGAGTTCTATAAAATAAACAGTTGAGACATGTGTGGAAAAAGTTAGCTTGGAGCATTCATTGCCTGCTGATGTTTCAAATTCTTTAGCAGAATCCATCCCACCTTTTATCGTTTCTCCTTTAGATTTGTTCAGAACAGAACACAAAAGAATAAATTATTTTATTACACACGACACTTACATAAAACCTGAAGGCATTGTTATAGGTCAGCGAATGGATAGAGTTAAAACACAAAACATATCACGTATGGAAGCAGTCAGTTATTCCTTTAAGACAAGTTTTGAAACGATTTTTTTCTCTTGATTCAATACTGTCTGAAACTGTGGTTGAAAACTTTATTCAAGGTTCATATTTTAGAAAGAGAACGGCTCATCATTCTGATAAATTGGTTATGCCTTTGTTTATGTATTTTGACGATTATGAAGTAGAAAATGTTCTTGGAAGTCATCCTGGTATTCATAAACTAGGAGCAGTGTATGTCTCAATTGCCTGTCTACCACCGTGGCGATCTTCGGTACTGCCAAATATATTTGTAGTTCTTCTTTTCCATTCATCGGACAGAACCGAATTCGGTAACAATGTTACATTCCAACCTTTAATTGATGGATTCAATTTTCTTTCTGAAGAAGGCATTGAAATAAGTATTCCCGATTTCAATGGGAAGATATATTTCGAGCTCGCTTTAATCCTTGGTGATAACTTAGGTATACATTCTATGATAGGGTTTTCTTAGAGTTTTTCAGCTAATTTTTCGTGTAGAGTATGTGAAATCTCAAAAGAAATGTTAAAAGAACAGTTGTATTAGGACACCACACTTCTTCGAAAAATGTCAACTTATGATGCAGATATGGTTCTTAACAATTTATCCATAAGGCATAAAAGAAAAATGTGTCTTCCTTCTGGTGCTGATATCATGCACGATGTGTTGCAATGTATATTTTAAGTTTTGTTCTCTTAGAATATACAGAAACTTGCAAATTGTTCTCTCTAACTCTTTTTACTGAAAAGCTTTGGCATTTGATTATGGTCCCGATGGTAAAAATAAACCGTGTTGTATAGAAAAAGAGCATCTTAAGCGAGGTAGTATTCGACTGTCTTCTGGAGAAATGATAACATTAATAAGATATTTTGGACTGCTTGTAGGTGATTTCATCCCAAGGGAAAATAAGATTTGGACATTGCTCATAACACTTAGAAAAATTTTTGATCTCATTTTTAGCGTAAATATTTCAGATGGGACAGAATCTTTATTGCAGGTATTAGTGGCAGAACTTAACCAGCTTTATATTGAGTTAACTAAAGAATCTCTCAAGCCAAAGTTTCACAACCTTATTCATTATCACACTGCTCTTGCTAAATAAGGTCCTCTCTCTTCATTTTGGTCAATGAGATTTGAAGCTAAGCATAGGCAGTCTAAAATGTCTGCCAGAGCATCGTGTAATCGAATGAATATTACTCTTACTTTAGCAATGAAACACCAGCTGCAGCTCAATGAACTATTTATAAAAGGCAAAATTGGTAATATACTCTCCATTGGCCCTAAAAGTGATATGTTGGCATCAGAAAGGAAATTTATTTGCTCTCAATTACAATTAGACCCTGAAAAAACTAATTAAAGTTAATTGGGCAATGACGTCTTCAGTACGCTATGAAAAAGGATCAATTTTAGTGAAAAATCTGAGCATAGATAGCTATTTGTACGATTTTTGCATTCTGAAAAAAATATACCTATACGACTTTGATCAACTGATCTTCTCCTGTACTGTATTAAAAACTTTAAGCTTTGATGAACACTACTTTGCTTTCGAAGTAGAAAGTCAACAAAAAGAGGTGAAAGTCATAATGTTTTTCGAGTCATTTCCAAATCATATTCCTAATACAAAAACTATCCTATCGAACGGAAGACAATTTATAGTTTTAAGAAACCCTTTATGAAGCATATCAATGTAACGAAATATAATTTAATACTAAATTTAATGATATCATTTCTGCACTTTCCTAAATATAGAATTTAACCAAACTGTGTACATTAACTTACATATTTTTGTCAAGTCGACAAAAACAACAATTTTAAGATTTAAATTAAAAATTATAGCATAAAAGCTACATAAACTTTGTAAATTTACATAGATGTATTATATATCTCATTATTTTTTTTTAAGACTAAAAAATAAGTTTTCATCTCATTTTCTCTTCGAACATTTTTATTTGTTAGTAGGAGTAGATTTTGCCAAAAAGTCAGAATTTTTGTCGTTTATAACAGTGTTTTCTAATATCAGTACAAATTTTCATTGATATAAGCTTTTGTTTTTCCTTTATCATTTTTCATAAGCGTCACAGACTGTATATGACAAATGCCAGTTTCTTTACGTAAGCAATACAGTATATGACGCTTATAGCGATTTAACTAATTGCTCTATATGAAAAAAGGAAACATCTCCCGCTGTGTCACCCATTTACACAGTTAGTCGGAATAGCTAATCTACTGGATTGCTTTATAAACCTTACTTAGTTGGAGTAGACAATCTACTCCGTTACAATAGACTATCTTGTAAGTTGGAGTAGCAAATTCTATCGGTTGCCTTAGCCAACGTATTTAATTGGAGTATCTTATCTAGTCAGTTACTTTAGCCAAATAACTATATTGGAGTAATGAAACTACCCAGTTGGAGTATCCTATCTGCACAGTTGAAGTACCCAACTAACAAACTCCCGGAGTTAAGCTCTTCAAATCTGAAAAAAGCTCCCATAAGATTCTTTTAAATCCTATTGTTATACTTAAGAATGAATCTCTTGTTATGAAACTCAAATTCGTCTCATAGCATTTTTATTGTAAGAGCTAAGCATTTTTTAAATTTGAAAGTACTTAAATCCTATATCTAAATCTATTTAAGTCTCATAAGTATCTCGTTATGAAATTAAAACTCTAAACGTCATTTTTAGTCTTTATAATCCCATAATAATACTTCAAGTTTTTTTCAAGATTCTAATAGGAGCTACGACGCCAGCTTTGAATATCAAACGAACAGATGTTGTAGTTGAATTGTACAGTGCGTTCTTTTTGTTCACAAAACTTGCTTCTGTTCATGTTTCTATCTGATTGGTTATTTGATTGGTGGTGGAAGATGTAATTTTAGATTTCAAAGAAAAGTTTGATTGTTTTCTTTGGAGTGATTTAAATAACACCAAGCTATATCCAGTTAACTTTGATTGTTACTTTATTCGAAAAATTATTAGGTTATAATTTAGTTCCATTGTTTCAAAATGTTAATCTATAACAATTATCGATTTTTTGCTTTCTCATTTAAATTTCTTAATAAAAGTTGACAATTGCAATAAAAAGGAACGCCCCACAGACAAATGTGTTGCGTTGGAAAGTTAAATGTCAAATTTAAGTCCCATAAGAGCATTTTAGCTCCCATAAGAAGTACTGTCTCTCAGAGAAAATTTATATTTACTGAGAGCGACACTTCTTACGGGAGCTCAAGCGTTGTAATGGGACTTCATCATCATCCAAAGATCTCATAGAGATGTTAAAACAAGAGTTATAGTATCAATCAACAGCAGCCATGTTGCAATATGAACAAAATGTTTTCATTATATTTTGAGGGTTACCGTAGCTTAAAAAAAAATATTCTTAATGAATTATCATATTTGGTTTTCCATTCTGACCAAAACGTCATATTCATCTTGTTTTCTCTTATTTGCTGTCGATATTAGTTGTATAAAAAATGAATTTGTATAACTTAGTATACAGCTACTATACCAGAGAAGAATGAGCGGGGACATTCTTTTTTGTGTTATGTCATTATTTAAAATTTGTGACAGCAGTATATTAACACGACACAAGTAAAATGGCATCTTTAAAAGTCAGTTGTTTTTGTCAGTTTTTAATGACAAATATATTGGAAAATTTCAGAAAATCTTAATAATGAAAAAGCGTCATATTTTGTACACCTCTAGATCCAATTTTTGTCATAAAAGCACGATAACGACAGTAATTGGAAAAAAATATGGTATGAATGATCGCATTTTGTGAATTGTATAAAAACATACTTTGGTGATTTTTGCACCTAAAAAAATGTTAATGGTAACCCTATAATAAGATTATAATTAATAACAAAATATTTTAAATATGCATTATTTTGGAAGCGCGTTGTTATTTTTCGAAGCAAAATGTTTAAATTAGTAGATGCAATTTTAATTGCACCAAGAATTTAGTCTACATATGCCATGATTTTTACAAATATAATACGTCAATTAACTTGTGAGATAAATACTCGCACCAAAAAACACATTATTTTTTGACATGAGAGAATCACGAACACACATAAAATCTATTCGCCTACCTTCTTCAAAAAAAGAAATTAAAAATGCGAAAGATATATGTTTTTTTAAGTTTTCACACACTCGTTCTCTTTTTAACAGCTTCTGTACGAAGAGACGCACTCCAATAGGAAGAGTTCAGAGAGCTTTACTAGATTTACAAAGTGGCGTCTATAATCGCATAAGAAGAATAAAACTCTTCCTATAGGATCAAGAGGCTCCCATAACTAGGCCATTTAAGGCTTTTAACAATCTTATAAGAATCTAGAAGAACTCCTCAAGAGTGCATTTAGCTCCCTAAAATAAGTCTCGTAGCGCTCTCGGAGCGTCTTATGAGAGGAAAAATGTTACTTGGGTAGCTAATCGACTAGTTGATTAGATACTTCATCTAAGTAGATAAGGTACTCCAATACAATTAGCTACTCCAACAGAGTATATTGGCTACTTCAAACGAGTAGAAAGGCTAGTTCAACCGAGTAGATAGGCTAATTCAACCGAGTAGATAGGCTACTTGAACCGAGTAGATAGGCTACTTGAACCGAGTAGGTATGCTACTGCAACCGAGTAGATAGGCTGCTCTAATCGAGTAGATAGGCTACTCCAACCGAGTAGATAGGCTACTGTGACCGAACAGATAGGCTACTCCAACCGAGTAGAAAGGTTACTCCAACTGAGTAGACAGGCTACTCCAACCGAGTAGATAGGTCAATCCAACTGAGGAGGTTGGCTAATCCAATCGAGTAAATTGGTTAAGGCAACAGAGTAGATTGGCTACTTTAACCCAGTAGATAGGCTACTCCAAAAGAGTAGGTTAGCTACATAAATTAAGTATGTTGGTTAAAACAACCGAGTAGATTGGCTACTCCAACCGAGTAAGTATGTGAATTTGAACGAGTAGATTGGCTACTCCAACAGAGTAAGTATGTGAATTTGAACGAGTAGGTTGGCTACTTCAACCTAGCAGATTGGCTACTTCAACCTAGTAGATTGGCTACTTCAAGCGAGTAGATAGGCTACTCCAACAGAGTTGGTTAGCTACATCAAACGAGCAGATAGGCTACTTCACCGAGTAAGTAGGCTAATTCATCCGAGTAGATAGGGTACTTCAGCCGAGCAGATATGCTACTCCAACCGAGTAGGTTGGCTTCATCAATTAAGTATGTTAGTTAAAACAACCGAGTTGATTGGCTACTTCAACCGAGTAAGTACGTGAATTTGAACGAATAGGTTGGTTACTTGAACCGAGGAGGTAGGCCACTTCAAAGAAGTAGATAGGCTACTCCAACCGAATAGATTGGAAACTTCAACAGAGTAAATAGGGTACTTCAACCGAGAAGATAGGCTACTCAAACCAATTAGGTTGGCTACTTCAATAAAGTACGTTTGTTAAAGCAACCGTGTAGATTGGCTACTTCAACCAAGTAAGTTGCTTAAAGCAACTGAGCAGCTTGACTACATCAATAAAGTAAGTTGTTTAAATCAACTGAATAGCTTATATATTTCAATTAAATTTAGGTAAATAAAATAGCATATTAGTTGTTTATAACTGAGTCGATAGGTTACTTCAAGTGAGTTCATTGGCTACTCCAACCGAGTAAATTGTTTGAACCAATTAAGTACTTTGTTCCGTTAAACGGGTATCTAAGTTAAAACTGCCGAGTAAACAAGTTAAACAGATTTAGTACATAATCAAATGACCGAGAAGATAGGCTATTGCAGTCTAATTAGTTTGCTAAAACAACCCCGTAAATTGTTTGCTTTAAGTGATGTTATAGTTTTATTTGACTAATTTCATGGGTTATTGCTTCTCCTAATTTTAGACAAAACTAAACCAGAAACAGTTTAATAGAATTTAGTACCCTTTACCCAAATCAGTATGTTAGATTAAACTATTTTTTTTAATCGAGTCTACTCGTGTGAGTTTGCAGGTTGTATATTGACCAAGTTCGTTGTTAAATTTTACACGAGTTTTACGTAATAATTAACCGATCATTTTTCTGCAACCATCTGTATTTATATATTAATATATATACTATCGCCTGTGGTCGAAATTCGACCATCTGTATTTATATATTAATATATATTATATTTTTTTGCAGCTTTTGGTGTTGCATGTGTGCGTAGAGTATCCCTACCAGCGTGAGAACCTTACTCCAATCGGAATAAATTCACTCTAGTTTTGAGAAAATAAATCTACTCCACCACTTCGTTTATTTTTTAGAACTACTCCTTTTTTCCCACACTAAAAAAATCAAAAATTCTTAAGCCAAACTATATGAAAGGGCTGTGTTGTTCAGTTTTCTAACCAATTCTGGCTCTGAACGTTTAAATTTAAAATTCTATTAAGTTCTGAAAGTGAATTTGGGTATGTGATTTATTTTGTTTTTGTTAAAAATACAATTTTTGAAGGTTTTTTTCTTTTTTTCAAATCTACTCCAGAAATTTCCTATTTAATCAACTTTTTTGTACAAATCTGCTCCGAAATTTAACTACTGAGGTTCTAACCCTGATCCCTACTCATTGTGAGTAGATGCAGAGTACATCATTCGGAACAAAACAACAAATATTGCGTCTAAGTTACATAAAACACGTTGGAAGTGAACTTTTGGTACACTACGCTCGGGTGTTGAAAAATAGCCGTGTGTGTCGTGAATTTGTTTTTTTTTGTAGACTCTGTATGGGGAATCCATTATTTAACATTTTTACACGTAAGTAGTCGACGGATTCACATAATCTCTTCTGATGGCACTTCTAATGAATAATAGCTTTCAAATGGTATATTTTGTATTGTCGGGCGTTCGGTTAAAGTATATTAAAAAGGGAATACAAAAAAAATTGTTAACGTATTAATATAATGATAGTATCGCCTGTGGTCGAAATTCGACCATCTGTATTTATATATTAATATATATTGTATTTTTTTTCAGCTTTTGGTGTTGCATGTGTGCGTTGAGTATCCCTACCAGCGTAAGAACCTTACTCCAATCGGAGTAAATTTTCTCTAGTTTTGAAAAAATAAATCTACTCCACCACTTCGTTTTTTTTTAGATCTGCTCCTTTTTTCCCACACTAAAAAAATCAAAAATTCTTAAGCCAAACTACATGAAAGGGCTGTGTTGTTCAGTTTTCTAACCAACCCTTGCTCTGAACATTTAAATTTAAAATTCTGAAGTTCTGAAAGTGAATTTGGGTATGTGATTTATTTTGTTTTTGTTAAAAATACAATTTTTGAAGGTTTTTTCTTTTTTTAAAATCTACTATAGAAATTTCCTATTTACTCCACTTTTTTGTACAAATCTGCTCCAAAATTTAACTACTAAGGTTCTAACCCTGATCCCTACTCATTGTTAGTAGTAGTAGATGTAGGGTACATCATGTAGGGTACACGTAGGGTAAACACGTTGGAAGTGAACTTTTTGTACACTACGCTGAATTTGTTTTTTTTTTTACACTTTTTGTATGGAGAATTCATTATTTAACAATTGTACATGTATGTAAGTGGTCGACAGATTCACATAATCTCTTCTGATGGCACTTCTAATTAATATTAGCTTTCAAATGGTATATTTTTTATTGTCGGGCGTTGGGTTAAAGTATATTAAAAAGGGAGTACAAAAAAATTGTTAACGTATTAATATAATGATAGTATCGCCTGTGGTCGAAATTCGACTATCTCTATTTATATATTAATATATATTGTATTTTTTGCAGCTTTTGGTGTTGCATGTGTGCGTAGAGTATCCCTACCAGCGTGAGAACCTTACTCCAATCGGAGTAAATTTACTCTAGTTTTGAAAAAATAAATCTACTCCACCACTTCGTTTTTTTTTTAGATCTACTCCTTTTTTCCCAGACTAAAAAAATCAAAAATTCTTAAGCCAAACTACATGAAAGGGCTGTGTTGTTCAGTTTTCTAACCAACCCTTGCTCTGAACATTTAAATTTAAAATTCTGAAGTTCTGAAAGTGAATTTGGGTATGTGATTTATTTTGTTTTTGTTAAAAATACAATTTTTGAAGGTTTTTTTCTTTTTTTCAAATCTACTCCAGAAATTTTATATTTACTCCACTTTTTTGTACAAATCTGCTCCGAAATTTAACTACTGAGGTTCTAACCCTAATCCCTACTCATTGTAAGTAGATGCAGAGTACATCATTCGGAACAAAACAACAAATATTGCGTCTAAGCTACATGAAACATGTTGGAAGTGAACTTTTGGTACACTACGCTCGGGTGTTGACAAATAGCCGTGTGTGTCGTGAATTTTTTTTTTTTTTTTGTAGACTCTGTATGGGGAATCCATTATTTAACACTTCGTTTTTTTTTAGATCTACTCCTTTTTTCCCACACTAAAAAAATCAAAAATACTTAAGCCAAACTATATAAAAGGGCTGTGTTGTTCAGTTTTCTAACCAACTCTGGCTCTGAACGTTTAAATTTAAAATTCTATTCAGTTCTGAAAGTGAATTTGGGTATGTGATTTATTTTGTTTTTGTTAAAAATACAATTTTTGAAGGTTTTTTCTTTTTTTCAAATCTACTATAGAAATTTCCTATTTACTCCACTTTTTTGTACAAATCTGCTCCAAAATTTAACTACTGAGGTTCTAACCCTGATCCCTACTCATTGTTAGTAGTAGTAGATGAAGGGTACATCATTCGGAACGAAACAACCAATATTGCGTCTAAGCTACATGAAACACGTTGGAGGTGAACTTTTGGTACACTACCCTGAATTTGTTTTTTTTTTACACTTTTTATATGGAGAATCCATTATTTAACGTTCAGTGTTCGGTTTAAGTATATTTAAAAGGGAGTACAAAAAAATTGTTAACGTATTAATATAATGATTTTATTTTCGTGCAGCTTTTGGTTTTTTAGATCTACTCCTTTTTTCCCACACTAAAAAAATCAAAAATTCTTAAGCCAAACTATATAAAAGGGATGTGTTGTTCAGTTTTCTAGCCAACTCTGGCTCTGAACGTTTAAATTTAAAATTCTATTCAGTTCTGATAGTGAATTTGGGTATGTGATTTATTTTGTTTCTGTTAAAAATACAATTTTTGAAGGTTTTTTCTTTTTTTCAAATCTACTATACAAATTTCCTATTTACTCCACTTTTTGGTACAAATCTGCTCCGAAATTTAACTACTGAGGTACTAACCCTGATCCCTACTCATCGTAAGTAGATGCAGAGTACATCATTTGGAACAAAAAACATGATGGCGGTTAGCCATCAGCCGAATAGGGGGAATAACATGTAGCATACGAAACCATGCACGTGCCGTAACTATTCGGGACTGGTGGAAGTGTGATCATAGCCTCTTCGCGGCGGCCGCTAGAAACAAGCCTTTAAAAAGGTTTGGCTAATATGATCGGGCTGGTTCCACAGGTTGGCAACAGGTTAATTCCCTGTTCCGTAAAACTAAACGAATTTCGAGACTTACAACAAGCCTCGGAAACGGACTGATCTCACGACGACAACCCACGCAAAGAAAACGGAAAAATGATTTACGAATTTTCTTATGGAACGTACGATCGCTCTATAGAGCTCGAGCTGCTCAGCAGCTAGCCGATGCCCTGTCAAAATATAAAGCTGACATATGTAACAGCACTACAAGAAATCAGATGGACAGGGAATGGTGTTCTACAGAAGAAAGATTGTGACTTATATTACATCTGTCATACAAAACACCATGTACTCGGGGTAGGCTTCCGCGTCGGCAAAAAAATGAAGTCTGCCATCATCGGCTTTAACGCTATAAGCGAAAGGCTATGCACCCTTTGCGTGCGAGGAAAATTTAAGAACATCAGCCCCATTAACGTTCACGGACCTACGGAGGAGTCCTCAGACGAAGAAAAAGAGACTTACTACGGACAAGTCGAGAGGGCCCTCAATGCCTGTCCAAGGAATGACGTAAAAATCATCCTTGGGGATTTGAATGCAAAAATAGGTCGGGAGCCGGTATTCAGGCACTACGCAGGCACCCATAGTTTGCATGAGAACACTAAAATGACAATGGACTTCGAGTCTTAGAATTGGCAGCATCGAAAAACATGGTAGTTGCGAGTACCAGGTTCCCACGTAAAGATATCTACAAAGCCACCTGGGTATCAGCTGATGGAGTCACTCGTAACCAAATTGACCACGTGTTGATAGACCGCCGCCACTACTCGAACTTGATGACGGTACAAACGTACCGAGGTGCCAATATCGACTCGGATCACTATCTTCTTGGTATGGTTTTCCGAGGGCGGATTGCCTTGCGAAGACGTATTGCATCCGCCGATCAGGTTCGAATCAACACGGCTGCTCTGCGCAATGAAAACACCAGTAACACCTTTGGTAATGCATTAGGACTCGCCCTAGAACTGGGTAGGGTAAGTCCTGGAGCCAGTATGCTGGGCGTAGATGAGAAGTGGACACGCCTAAAGAATACTGTCATTAGTACTGCCAACTCCATCTTAGGCAGCAGACGTAGAAATCGGAACGACTGGTTTGATGATGAATGTAAGCTAGCGACTGAACGTAAGAAAGTTGCGTACCGAGCTATGCAAGAATCTCATAGAACGCGGGCACACTAAGACGAATATAAAGAGCTCAGAAGAATTGAAAAAAACGGCTTCACAGACAGAAAAAATCAGCCTGGGGGAAGAACATAATCTGTGAAATAGAGAAAAGCCGAGAGCGAGGTCCGCACCAGGCGCGGAAGTTCTACCAATCTGTCCGAAACATGACGCAGTACACACCACGCTGCATATACTGCAAGGACGCAGAGGGAAATCTGATCACCTATCCTCAAAGCATACTGGAGCGATGGGAAGTGTACTTCAATGAATTGCTAAATGGTCAGCTCACTGCAGAAGTGGAGGCTCCACTACTTCAAGAAGAGTACCCTATGTTGCCGCCACCAAGCATAGAAGAGGTTGAGAAGGCTATAGGCCGGCTAAAGAAAAACAAAGCCCCGGGAGCCGATGGTATACCAGCCGAACTATTTTAACACGGTGGGTCAGCTTTTTGTCAAGCAATTCATGAGATTATAGTGCACGTGTGGGAGCATGAAGAAATTCCAGAAGACTGGCGAAAAGGAATAATTTGGCCCATACATAAGAAGGGAGATGTCACAACGTGCAGCAATTATAGAGGTATCACGTTGTTGAGTACCGCCTATAAGATACTCTCCTCTATCCTACAAGACCAGATAACCCCATACGCTAAAACCATCATCGGACAATATCAGTGTGGTTTCATTCCAGGCAAATCAACAACTGATCAGATCCTTACCCTTAGGCAGGCGATGGAAAAATGTCTAGAATTTAACATCCTAACATACCATCTGTTTATAGACTTTAAGGCCGCCTACGATAGTATAGCCAGGGTAGAACTTTACAAAGCCATGAGAGAATTCGGCATCCCAAATAAATTGACACGACTATGTAGGTTGACCATGACTAACGTAACAAGCCAAGTAAAAATAGCCGGATTACTATCCAAACCAATCAACATATTTAATGGACTCCGACAAGGGGATGGTTTGGCCTGCCTCCTCTTCAACTTGGCGTTGGAGAAAGCGATCCGTGACTCTGGCACGGCAATAAGAGGGACCATCGTCAACAGGTCCAGCCAGATACTGGCTTACGCAGACGACATCGACATCATCGGAAGAACCGAGCAAGCTGTACATGATTCCTTCATCCAGATCGAGCAGGCGGCACAAAATCTGGGGCTGCACATTAGTGAAGGTAAAACAAAGTACATGGTGGCGTCGAATGCGAGAGGAACAGTTGGGCAAACAATCAAGGAAGCGGAGCACGAATTTGAAGTGGGGCAATCCTTTAAATACCTTGGGTCAATAGTAGCAGCCGATAACAATATAGAAGAAGAAATACGCGGGCGGCTTCTCAAATCCAACAGAGCCTACTATAGTCTGTCAAAGCTCTTCAAATCCAGAAATCTCACCATAACTTCAAAACTGCTGCTGTACAGGACCATGGTCCTGCCAGTATTCACATATGGATCCGAGACTTAGGTGCTTAGCAAAAGGCACTCCGTTTCGAGAGTAAAGTCTTAAAGAGAATTGTTGGCCCCATATGTGAGGAAGGACGAATCCGGAGACGGTATAATCATGAATTGTACGCAATCTACCTTGAAGCAGATATCGTGACAAAAATTAAGCTCGGTAGACTCCGGTGGGCAGGGCACCTAGCTCGCATGAGCGAAGAGGAACCTGCTCGGAAAGTTCTTTGTGGTACATTATATGGTAGACGACAGCGTGGTAGACAATGCTTGCGCTGGAGAGATGGCGTAGACCAGGACGCCCGGAGCCTTGGGGTGCGCAACTGGATGGCGGCGGCTCGAGACTAGGATGGGTGGAGAGGAGGCCAGGACCGGACCCCGGTTGTCAAGCCGACGATGATGATGATGACGCTCGGGTGTTGACAAATAGCCGTGTGTGTCGTGAATTTGTTTTTTTTTGTAGACTCTGTATGGGGAATCCATTATTTAACATTTTTACACGTAAGTAGTCGACGGATTCACATAATCGCTTCTTACGGCACTTCTTAATAATTATAGCTTTCAAACGGTATATTTTTTATTGTCGGGCGTTCGGTTTGAGTATATTAAAAAGAGAGTACAAAAAAATTGTTAACGCCTGTGGTCGAAATTCGACCATCTGTATTTATATAAATTAATTATTTATATTTATTAATATATATTGTATTTTTTTGCAGCTTGTGGTGTTGCATGTGTGCGTAGAGTATCCCTACCAGCGTGAGAACCTTACTCCAATCGGAGTAAATTTACTCTAGTTTTGAGAAAATAAATCTACTCCACCATTTGGTTTTTGATGTGTAAACATCTATGCTGGCGGTAGAGTGAAAAAAACGTGAACGTTCGTGTGCAACGTTACGTCGTGCACTTTACGTTGTAGCACGTTACGTTACGAAATCTGATTTGCCCCGACCAAAACAAATGGATTTTAACGCCACCGAGAATTAGATTATAAATACTTTATCGCGACCACTCATTTATATTGTTTTTGCCAACGACGAAAGCAAATTGTTTTTAGCGCGACCGACGATTTTATCATTTTAACACTTATATTTTTATAGTTTTTTCTTTAATTTTTAATTATTCCCCGAACAAAATGGACGCGACACTAGTAATTAAAAAGAAAACAAAATCAAAACAAAAATAATAATAAACGCCAATTTTTATGGACTAAAGGCCGATAAAAGCTATTTTGAATCAATAATTCAACAAGTCCAATTAAATAGTGCTAAGTCTTCTACTTGGCTGATGTATTTCAGTAGTATATAGAATTTGTATTATAAAAACCTTCATATAAAAACAAAGCCTGGCCCTGGGCAAAATTTCCAGCTTAATGATTAAGAATTTTAATCTTGTTGGATATAGTTCACATTGGATTTTTGTCAAAAAGTTCATGTAAGTTGAACTGAACTTAATAAAAATTGCGTATTGACAAGGCACTCACTAGTCAACTGATGAGTCCAAGTGAGATCGCCGGGACGAAACGCCAATTTTTATGGACTAAAGGCCGATAAAAGCTATTTTGAATCAATAATTCAACAAGTCCAATTAAATAGTGCTAAGTCTTCTACTTGGCTGATGTATTTCAGTAGTATATAGAATTTGTATTATAAAAACCTTCATATAAAAACAAAGCCTGGCCCTGGGCAAAATTTCCAGCTTAATGATTAAGAATTTTAATCTTGTTGGATATAGTTCACATTGGATTTTTGTCAAAAAGTTCATGTAAGTTGAACTGAACTTAATAAAAATTGCGTATTGACAAGGCACTCACTAGTCAACTGATGAGTCCAAGTGAGATCGCCGGGACGAAACGCCAATTTTTATGGACTAAAGGCCGATAAAAGCTATTTTGAATCAATAATTCAACAAGTCCAATTAAATAGTGCTAAGTCTTCTACTTGGCTGATGTATTTCAGTAGTATATAGAATTTGTATTATAAAAACCTTCATATAAAAACAAAGCCTGGCCCTGGGCAAAATTTCCAGCTTAATGATTAAGAATTTTAATCTTGTTGGATATAGTTCACATTGGATTTTTGTCAAAAAGTTCATGTAAGTTGAACTGAACTTAATAAAAATTGCGTATTGACAAGGCACTCACTAGTCAACTGATGAGTCCAAGTGAGATCGCCGGGACGAAACGCCAATTTTTATGGACTAAAGGCCGATAAAAGCTATTTTGAATCAATAATTCAACAAGTCCAATTAAATAGTGCTAAGTCTTCTACTTGGCTGATGTATTTCAGTAGTATATAGAATTTGTATTATAAAAACCTTCATATAAAAATAATAATAGTCAGCTGTAGGGATTGACAATTGACTGTAGGTATGGCAGGTCAATGGCTGTAGGTATGGTAGGATATCGGGTGCGTTCAGTGATACAAATCTGAACTTTAATTCTACGCTTACATTATACTGCTTTTAAACGATGCAATTTCTTCTTGCAAGTTTTAGGCACGTAGGCGAGGGACGTAGGTGGCTGGGATATACAAAATAGCTGAGGTTGAACAAATTGCAGAGTTATCGGCTACTTTTGTACTTGCACAAAGTACAAAGCGATTTTAGTGATTTCCACTGACAACAACTCCAACTAAATATTCTAAAAACTCAAGATATATAATTTGCCGGCTATCTCATAGTGACATTCATTTGAGGTTCGTTCAGTATAACATTAAGACTGAACTTTTTGTAAGTTTTACTCGATGGAAAGATGGAGTTTCATAAGGGTTGCAAGTTCGTTGAAGGTTCTAACTTTATATTTTAATTCGGCCCCTGTCAGTCGAACCATTAAGTTCCTTTGGAATTTGGGTACGGTGTCATTTAATTGAAACCACGATTTAAGTGCTCTCCGCTGACAGTTTTTGTTTGTCGCTCAGAGAGTGATTACCATAAACAATAACCATGTGTGTAATGTGAAGTTATCTTAAAGTTGAGAGTGAGCTACATAGAAGGATCTTTCAGTACCGAACCTTTACCTTTCGTTGGACACTTCACCCATACCAGCCTTTTAGTGCTTGGAAATTTCGTTACAGCGGTTCCCCCACTGGGTATTTCGCTGCCGTTCTTTCAACACTAAGCTTTTTAAGCACTGGCTACATATAGGTAATGTAGTGTTAATTATTCAATATGTTTCTATTGATGACGTTCAGTGACAAAAATCAGGCACTTGGCCAAACGATGATGTTTACACATATTTAACCGTGAGTCCCGGCACTCACAAATTTTTTTTTTAGATCTACTCCTTTTTTCCCACACTAAAAAAATCAAAAATTCTTAAGCCAAACTATATGAAAGGGCTGTGTTGTTCAGTTTTTTCACCAACTCTGAATCTGAACGTTTAAATTTAAAATTCTATTCAGTTCTGAAAATGAATTTGGGTATGTGATTTATTTTGTTTTGGTTAAAAATACAATTTTTGAAGGTTTTTTCTTTTTTTCAAATCTACTCCAGAATTTTCCTATTTACTCCACTTATTTGTACAAATCTGCTCCGAAATTTAACTACTGAGGTTCTAACCCTGATCCCTACTCGTTGTAAGTAGATGCAGAGTACATCATTCGGAACAAAACAACAAATATTGCGTCTAAGCTACATGAAACATGTTGGAGGTGAACTTTTGGTACACTACCCTTTTTTTTTTTTTTACACTTTTTATATGGAGAATCCATTATTTAACGTTCGGTGTTCGGTTTAAGTATATTTAAAAGGGAGTACAACAAAATTGCTAACGTATTAATATAATGATTTTATTTTCGTGCAGCTTTTGGTGTTGCATGTGTGCGTAGAGTATCCCTACCAGCGTGAGAACCTTACTCAAATCGGAGAAAATTTATTCTAGTTTTGAGAAAATGTTTGCTTTTGTTAAAAATACAATTTTTGAAGGTTTTTCTTTTTTTCAATTCTACTATAGAAATTTCCTATTTACTCCACTTTTTTGTACAAATCTGCTCCGAAATTTAACTACTGAGGTACTAACCCTGATCCCTACTCATCGTAAGTAGATGCAGAGTACATCATTCGGAACAAAAAACATGATGGCGGTCAGCCATCAGCCGAATAGGGGGAATAACATGTAGCATACGAAACCATGCACGTGCCGTAATTATTCGGGACTGGTGGAAGTGTGATCATAGCCTCTTCGCGGCGGCCGCTAGAAACAAGCCTTTAAAAAGGTTTGGCTAATATGATCGGGCTGGTTCCACAGGTTGGCAACAGGTTAATTCCCTGTTCCGTAAAACTAAACGAATTTCGAGACCTACAACAAGCCTCGGAAACGGACTGATCTCACGACGACAACCCACGCAAAGAAAACGGAAAAATGATTTACGAATTTTCTTATGGAACGTACGATCGCTCTATAGAGCTCGAGCTGCTCAGCAGCTAGCCGATGCCCTGTCAAAATATAAAGCTGACATAACAGCACTACAAGAAATAAGATGGACAGGGAATGGTGTTCTACAGAAGAAAGATTGTGACTTATATTACAGCTGTCATACAAAACACCATGTACTCGGGGTAGGCTTCCGCGTCGGCAAAAAAATGAAGTCTGCCATCATCGGCTTTAACGCTATAAGCGAAAGGCTATGCACCCTTCGCGTGCGAGGAAAATTTAAGAACATCAGCCCCATTAACGTTCACGGACCTACGGAGGAGTCCTCAGACGAAGAAAAAGAGACTTACTACGGACAAGTCGAGAGGGCCCTCAATGCCTGTCCAAGGAATGACGTAAAAATCATCCTTGGGGATTTGAATGCAAAAATAGGTCGGGAGCCGGTATTCAGGCACTACGCAGGCACCCATAGTTTGCATGAGAACACTAAAATGACAATGGACTTCGAGTCTTAGAATTGGCAGCATCGAAAAACATGGTAGTTGCGAGTACCAGGTTCCCGCGTAAAGATATCTACAAAAAAAAAAAAAAAAACCTGGGTATCACCTGATGGAGTCACTCGTAACCAAATTGACCACTTGTTGATAGACCGTCGCCACTACTCGAATTTGATGACGGTACGAACGTACCGAGGTGCCAATATCGACTCGGATCACTATCTTGTTGGTATGGTTTTCCATGGGCGGATTGCCTTGCGAAGACGTATTGCATCCGCCGATCAGGTTCGAATCAACACGGCTGCTCTGCGCAATGAAAACACCAGTAACACCTTTGGTAATGCATTAGGACTCGCCCTAGAACTGGGTAGAGTAAGTCCTGGAGCCAGTATGCTGGGCGTAGATGAGAAGTGGACACGCCTAAAGAATACTGTCATTAGTACTGCCAACTCCATCTTAGGCAGCAGACGTAGAAATCGGAACGACTGGTTTGATGATGAATGTAAGCTAGCGACTGAACGTAAGAATGTTGCGTACCGAGCAATGCAACAATCTCATAGAACGCGGGCACACTAAGACGAATATAAAGAGCTCAGAAGAATTGAAAAAACGGCTTCACAGACAGAAAAAATCAGCCTGGGAGAAGAACATAATCTGTGAAATAGAGAAAAGCCGAGAGCGAGGTCCGCACCAGGCGCGGAAGTTCTACCAATGCGTCCGAAACATGACGCAGTACACACCACGCTGCATATACTGCAAGGACGGAGAGGGAAATCTGATCACCTATCCTCAAAGCATACTGGAGCGATGGGAAGTGTACTTCAATGAATTGCTAAATGGTCAGCTCACTGCAGAAGTGGAGGCTCCACTACTTCAAGAAGAGTACCCTATGTTGCCGCCACCAAGCATAGAAGAGGTTGAGAAGGCTATAGGCCGGCTAAAGAAAAACAAAGCCCCGGGAGCCGATGGTATACCAGCCGAACTATTTTAACACGGTGGGCCAGCTTTTTGTCAAGCAATTCATGAGATTATAGTGCACGTGTGGGAGCATGAAGAAATTCCAGAAGACTGGCGAAAAGGAATAATTTGCCCCATACATAAGAAGGGAGATGTCACAACGTGCAGCAATTATAGAGGTATCATGTTGTTGAGTACCGCCTATAAGATACTCTCCTCTTTCCTACAAGACCGGATAACCCCATACGCTAAAACCATCATCGGACAATATCAGTGTGGTTTCATTCCAGGCAAATCAACAACTGATCAGATCCTTACCCTTAGGCAGGCGATGGAAAAATGTCTAGAATTTAACATCCTAACATACCATCTGTTTATAGACTTTAAGGCCGCCTACGATAGTATAGACAGGGTAGAACTTTACAAAGCCATGAGAGAATTTGGCATCCCAAATAAATTGACACGACTATGTAGGTTGACCATGACTAACGTAACAAGCCAAGTAAAAATAGCCGGATTACTATCCAAACCAATCAACATATTTAATGGACTCCGACAAGGGGATGGTTTGGCCTGCCTCCTCTTCAACTTGGCGTTGGAGAAAGCGATCGGTGACTCTGGCTCCCTCAACAAGAGGGACCATCGTCAACAGGTCCAGCCAGATACTGGCTTACGCAGACGACATCGACATCATCGGAAGAACCGAGCAAGCTGTACATGATTCCTTCATCCAGATCGAGCAGGCGGCACAAAATCTGGGGCCGCACATTAGTGAAGGTAGAACAAAGTACATGGTGGCGTCGAATGCGAGAGGAACAGTTGGGCAAACAATCAAGGTAGCGGAGCACGAATTTGAAGTGGTGCAATCCTTTAAATACCTTGGGTCAATAGTAGCAGCCGATAACAATATAGAAGAAGAAATACGCGGGCGGCTTCTCAAATCCAACAGAGCCTACTATAGTCTGTCAAAGCTCTTCAAATCCAGAAATCTCACCATAACTTCAAAACTGCTGCTGTACAGGACCATGGTCCTGCCAGTACTCACATATGGATCCGAGACTTGGGTGCTTAGCAAAAGGCACTCCGGTTCGAGAGTAAAGTCTTAAAGAGAATTGTTGGCCCCATATGTGAGGAAGGACGAATCCAGAGACGGTATAATCATGAATTGTACGCAATCTACCTTGAAGCAGATATCGTGACAAAAATTAAGCTCGGTAGACTCCGGTGGGCAGGTCACCTAGCTCGCATGAGCGAAGAGGAACCTGCTCGGAAAGTTCTTTGTGGTACATTATATGGAAGAAGACAGCGTGGTAGACAATGCTTGCGCTGGAGAGATGGCGTAGACCAGGACGTCTGGAGCCTTGGGGTGCGCAACTGGATGGCGGCGGCTCGAGACCGGGATGGGTGGAGAGGAGGCCAGGACCGGACCCCGGTTGTCAAGCCGACGATGATGATGACGCTCGGGTGTTTACAAATAGCCGTGTGTGTCGTGAATTTGTTTTTTTTTTTGTAGACTCTGTATGGGGAATCCATTATTTAACATTTTTACACGTAAGTAGTCGACGGATTCACATAATCTCTTCTTACGGCACTTCTTAATAATTATAGCTTTCAAACGGTATATTTTTTATTGTCGGGCGTTCGGTTTGAGTATATTAAAAAGAGAGTCCAAAAAATTTGTTAACGCCTGTGGTCGAAATTCGACCATCTGTATTTATATATTAATATATATTGTATTTTTTTGCAGCTTGTGGTGTTGCATGTGTGCGTAGAGTATCCCTACCAGCGTGAGAACCTTACTCCAATCGGAGTAAATTTACTCTAGTTTTGAGAAAATAAATCTACTCCACCATTTGGTTTTTGATGTGTAAACATCTATGCTGGCGGTAGAGTGAAAAAAAACGTGAACGTTCGTGTGCAACGTTACGTCGTGCACTTTACGTTGTAGCACGTTACGTTACGAAATCTGATTTGCCCCGACCAAAACAAATTGATTTTAACGCCATCGAGAATTAGATTATAAATACTTTATCGCGACCACTCATTTATATTGTTTTTGCCAACGACGAAAGCAAATTGTTTTTAGCGCGACCGACGATTTTATCATTTTAACACTTATATTTTTATAGTTTTTTCTTTAATTTTTAATTATTCCCCGAACAAAATGGACGCGACACTAGTAATTAAAAAGAAAACAAAATCAAAACAAAAATAATAATAGTCAGCTGTAGGGATTGACAATTGACTGTAGGTATGGCAGGTCAATGGCTGTAGGTATGGTAGGATATCGGGTGCGTTCAGTGATACAAATCTGAACTTTAATTCTACGCTTACATTATGCTGCTTTTAAACTATGCAATTTCTTCTTGCAAGTTTTAGGCACGTATGCGAGGGACGTAGGTGGCTGGGATATACAAAATAGCTGAGGTTGAACAAATTGCAGAGTTATCGGCTACTTTTGAACTTGCACAAAGTACAAAGCGATTTTAGTGATTTCCACTGACAACAACTCCAACTAAATATTCTAAAAACTCAAGATATATAATTTGCCGGCTATCTCATAGTGACATTCATTTGAGGTTCGTTCAGTATGACATTAAGACTGAACTTTTTGTAAGTTTTACTCGATGGAAAGATGGAGTTTCATAAGGGTTGCAAGTTCGTTGACAGTTCTAACTGGATATTTTAATTCGGCCCCTGTCAGTCAAACCATTAAGTTCCTTTGGAATTTGGGTACGGTGTCATTTAATTGAAACCACGATTTAAGTGCTCTCCGCTGACAGTTTTTGTTTGTCGCTCAGAGAGTGATTACCATAAACAATAACCATGTGTGTAATGTGAAGTTATCTTAAAGTTGAGAGTGAGCTACATAGCAGGATCTTTCAGTACCGAACCTTCACCTTTCGTTGGACACTTCACCCATACCAGCCTTTTAGTGCTTGGAAATTTCGTTACAGCGGTTCCTCCACTGGGTATTTCGCTGCCGTTCTTTCAACACTAAGCTTTTTAAGCACTGGCTACATATAGGTAATGTAGTGTTAATTATTCAATATGTTTCTATTGATGACGTTCAGTGACAAAAATCAGGCACTTGGCCAAACGTTGATGTTTACACATATTTAACCGTGAGTCCCGGCACTCACATATTTTTTTTTTAGATCTACTCCTTTTTTCCCACACTAAAAAAATCAAAAATTCTTAAGCCAAACTATATGAAAGGGCTGTGTTGTTCAGTTTTCTCACCAACTCTGAATCTGAACGTTTAAATTTAAAATTCTATTCAGTTCTGAAAATGAATTTGGGTATGTGATTTATTTTGTTTTGGTTAAAAATACAATTTTTGAAGGTTTTTTCTTTTTTTCAAATCTACTCCAGAATTTTCCTATTTACTCCACTTATTTGTACAAATCTGCTCCGAAATTTAACTACTGAGGTTCTAACCCTGATCCCTACTCATTGTAAGTAATTAGATGCAGAGTACATCATTCGGAACAAAACAACAAATATTGCGTCTAAGCTACATGAAACATGTTGGAAGTAAACTTTTGGTACACTACGCTCGGGTGTTGACAAATAGCCGTGTGTGTCGTGAATTTTTTTTTTGTAGACTCTGTATGGGGAATCCATTATTTAACATTTTTACACGTAAGTAGTCGACGGATTCACATAATCTCTTCTGATGGCCCTTCTAATTAATATTAGCTTTCAAATAGTATATTTTTTATTGTCGGACGTTCGGTTAAAGTATATTAAAAAGGGAGTACAAAAAAAATTGTTAACGTATTAATATAATGATAGTATCGCCTGTGGTCGAAATTCGACTATCTGTATTTATATATTAATATATATTGTATTTTTTTGCAGCTTTTGGTGTTGCATGTGTGCGTTGAGTATCCCTACCAGCGTGAGAACCTTACTCCAATCGGAGTAAATTTTCTCTAGTTTTGAAAAAATAAATCTACTCCACCACTTCGTTTTTTTTAGATCTGCTCCTTTTTTCCCACACTAAAAAAATCAAAAATACTTAAGCCAAACTATATGAAAGGGCTGTGTTGTTCAGTTTTCTAACCAACTGTGGCTCTGAACATTTAAATTTAAAATTCTATTCAGTTCTGAAAGTGAATTTGGGTATGTGATTTATTTTGTTTTTGTTAAAAATACAATTTTTGAAGGTTTTTTCTTTTTTTCAAATCTACTATAGAAATTTCCTATTTACTCCACTTTTTTGTACAAATCTGCTCCAAGATTTAACTACTGAGGTTGTAACCCTGATCCCTACTCATTGTAAGTAGTAGTAGATGAAGGGTACATCATTCGGAACGAAACAACAAATATTGCGTCTAAGCTACATGAAACACGTTGGAGGTGAACTTTTGGTACACTACCTTTTTTTTTTTTTTTTACAATTTTTATATGGAAAATCCATTATTTAACGTTCGGTGTTCGGTTTAAGTATATTTAAAAGGGAGTACAAAAAAATTGCTTACGTATTAATATAATGATTTTATTTTCGTGCAGCTTTTGGTGTTGCATGTGTGCGTAGAGTATCCCTACCAGCGTGAGAACCTTACTCCAATCGGAGTAAATTTATTCTAGTTTTGAGAAAATGTTTGTTTTTGTTAAAAATACAATTTTTGAAGGTTTTTCTTTTTTTCAAATCTACTATAGAAATTTCCTATTTACTCCACTTTTTTGTACAAATCTGCTCCGAAATTTAACTACTGAGGTACTAACCCTGATCCCTACTCATCGTAAGTAGATGCAGAGTACATCATTCGGAACAAGAAACATGATGGCGGTCAGCCATCAGCCGAATAGGGGGAATAACATGTAGCATACGAAACCATGCACGTGCCGTAACTATTCGGGACTGGTGGAAGTGTGATCATAGCCTCTTCGCGGCGGCCGCTAGAAACAAGCCTTTAAAAAGGTTTGGCTAATATGATCGGGCTGGTTCCACAGGTTGGCAACAGGTTAATTCCCTGTTCCGTAAAACTAAACGAATTTCGAGACTTACAACAAGCCTCGGAAACGGACTGATCTCACGACGACAACCCACGCAAAGAAAACGGAAAAATGATTTACGAATTTTCTTATGGAACGTACGATCACTCTATAGAGCTCGAGCTGCTCAGCAGCTAGCCGATGCCCTGTCAAAATATAAAGCTGACATAACAGCACTACAAGAAATAAGATGGACAGGGAATGGTGTTCTACAGAAGAAAGATTGTGACTTATATTACAGCTGTCATACAAAACACCATGTACTCGGGGTAGGCTTCCGCGTCGGCAAAAAAATGAAGTCTGCCATCATCGGCTTTAACGCTATAAGCGAAAGGCTATGCACCCTTCGCGTGCGAGGCAAATTTAAGAACATCAGCCCCATTAACGTTCACGGACCTACGGAGGAGTCCTCAGACGAAGAAAAAGAGACTTACTACGGACAAGTCGAGAGGGCCCTCAATGCCTGTCCAAGGAATGACGTAAAAATCATCCTTGGGGATTTGAATGCAAAAATAGGTCGGGAGCCGGTATTCAGGCACTACGCAGGCACCCATAGTTTGCATGAGAACACTAAAATGACAATGGACTTCGAGTCTTAGAATTGGCAGCATCGAAAAACATGGTAGTTGCGAGTACCAGGTTCCCGCGTAAAGATATCTACAAAAAAAAAAAAAAACCTGGGTATCACCTGATGGAGTCACTCGTAACCAAATTGACCACGTGTTGATAGACCGTCGCCACTACTCGAACTTGATGACGGTACAAACGTACCGAGGTGCCAATATCGACTCGGATCACTATCTTGTTGGTATGGTTTTCCAAGGGCGGATTGCCTTGCGAAGACGTATTGCATCCGCCGATCAGGTTCGAATCAACACGGCTGCTCTGCGCAATGAAAACACCAGTAACACCTTTGGTAATGCATTAGGACTTGCCCTAGAACTGGGTAGAGTAAGTCCTCGAGCCAGTATGCTGGGCGTAGATGAGAAGTGGACACGCCTAAAGAATACTGTCATTAGTACTGCCAACTCCATCTTAGGCAGCAGACGTAGAAATCGGAACGACTGGTTTGATGATGAATGTAAGCTAGCGACTGAACGTAAGAATGTTGCGTACCGAGCAATGCAACAATCTCATAGAACGCGGGCACACTAAGACGAATATAAAGAGCTCAGAAGAATTGAAAAAAACGGCTTCACAGACAGAAAAAATCAGCCTGGGAGAAGAACATAATCTGTGAAATAGAGAAAAGCCGAGAGCGAGGCCCGCACCAGGCGCGGAAGTTCTACCAATCCGTCCGAAACATGACGCAGTACACACCACGCTGCATATACTGCAAGGACGGAGAGGGAAATCTGATCACCTATCCTCAAAGCATACTGGAGCGATGGGAAGTGTACTTCAATGAATTGCTAAATGGTCAGCTCACTGCAGAAGTGGAGGCTCCACTACTTCAAGAAGAGTACCCTATGTTGCCGCCACCAAGCATAGAAGAGGTTGAGAAGGCTATAGGCCGGCTAAAGAAAAACAAAGCCCCGGGAGCCGATGGTATACCAGCCGAACTATTTTAACACGGTGGGCCAGCTTTTTGTCAAGCAATTCATGAGATTATAGTGCACGTGTGGGAGCATGAAGAAATTCCAGAAGACTGGCGAAAAGGAATAATTTGCCCCATACATAAGAAGGGAGATGTCACAACGTGCAGCAATTATAGAGGTATCATGTTGTTGAGTACCGCCTATAAGATACTCTCCTCTTTCCTACAAGACCGGATAACCCCATACGCTAAAACCATCATCGGACAATATCAGTGTGGTTTCATTCCAGGCAAATCAACAACTGATCAGATCCTTACCCTTAGGCAGGCGATGGAAAAATGTCTAGAATTTAACATCCTAACATACCATCTGTTTATAGACTTTAAGGCCGCCTACGATAGTATAGACAGGGTAGAACTTTACAAAGCCATGAGAGAATTTGGCATCCCAAATAAATTGACACGACTATGTAGGTTGACCATGACTAACGTAACAAGCCAAGTAAAAATAGCCGGATTACTATCCAAACCAATCAACATATTTAATGGACTCCGACAAGGGGATGGTTTGGCCTGCCTCCTCTTCAACTTGGCGTTGGAGAAAGCGATCGGTGACTCTGGCTCCCTCAACAAGAGGGACCATCGTCAACAGGTCCAGCCAGATACTGGCTTACGCAGACGACATCGACATCATCGGAAGAACCGAGCAAGCTGTACATGATTCCTTCATCCAGATCGAGCAGGCGGCACAAAATCTGGGGCCGCACATTAGTGAAGGTAGAACAAAGTACATGGTGGCGTCGAATGCGAGAGGAACAGTTGGGCAAACAATCAAGGTAGCGGAGCACGAATTTGAAGTGGTGCAATCCTTTAAATACCTTGGGTCAATAGTAGCAGCCGATAACAATATAGAAGAAGAAATACGCGGGCGGCTTCTCAAATCCAACAGAGCCTACTATAGTCTGTCAAAGCTCTTCAAATCCAGAAATCTCACCATAACTTCAAAACTGCTGCTGTACAGGACCATGGTCCTGCCAGTACTCACATATGGATCCGAGACTTGGGTGCTTAGCAAAAGGCACTCCGGTTCGAGAGTAAAGTCTTAAAGAGAATTGTTGGCCCCATATGTGAGGAAGGACGAATCCAGAGACGGTATAATCATGAATTGTACGCAATCTACCTTGAAGCAGATATCGTGACAAAAATTAAGCTCGGTAGACTCCGGTGGGCAGGTCACCTAGCTCGCATGAGCGAAGAGGAACCTGCTCGGAAAGTTCTTTGTGGTACATTATATGGAAGAAGACAGCGTGGTAGACAATGCTTGCGCTGGAGAGATGGCGTAGACCAGGACGCCTGGAGCCTTGGGGTGCGCAACTGGATGGCGGCGGCTCGAGACCGGGATGGGTGGAGAGGAGGCCAGGACCGGACCCCGGTTGTCAAGCCGACGATGATGATGATGACGCTCGGGTGTTGACAAATAGCCGTGTGTGTCGTGAATTTGTTTTTTTTTTTGTAGACTCTGTATGGGTAGTCGACGGATTCACATAATCTCTTCTTACGGCACTTCTTAATAATTATAGCTTTCAAACGGTATATTTTTTATTGTCGGGCGTTCGGTTTGAGTATATTAAAAAGAGAGTCCAAAAAATTTGTTAACGCCTGTGGTCGAAATTCGACCATCTGTATTTATATATTAATATATATTGTATTTTTTTGCAGCTTGTGGTGTTGCATGTGTGCGTAGAGTATCCCTACCAGCGTGAGAACCTTACTCCAATCGGAGTAAATTTACTCTAGTTTTGAGAAAATAAATCTACTCCACCATTTGGTTTTTGATGTGTAAACATCTATGCTGGCGGTAGAGTGAAAAAAAACGTGAACGTTCGTGTGCAACGTTACGTCGTGCACTTTACGTTGTAGCACGTTACGTTACGAAATCTGATTTGCCCCGACCAAAACAAATTGATTTTAACGCCATCGAGAATTAGATTATAAATACTTTATCGCGGCCACTCATTTATATTGTTTTTGCCAACGACGAAAGCAAATTGTTTTTAGCGCGACCGACGATTTTATCATTTTAACACTTATATTTTTATAGTTTTTTCTTTAATTTTTAATTATTCCCCGAACAAAATGGACGCGACACTAGTAATTAAAAAGAAAACAAAATCAAAACAAAAATAGTAATAGTCAGCTGTAGGGATTGACAATTGACTGTAGGTATGGCAGGTCAATGGCTGTAGGTATGGTAGGATATCGGGTGCGTTCAGTGATACAAATCTGAACTTTAATTCTACGGGTACATTATACTGCTTTTAAACGATGCAATTTCTTCTTGCAAGTCTTAGGCACGTATGCGAGGGACGTAGGTGGCTGGGATATACAAAATAGCTGAGGTTGAACAAATTGCAGAGTTATCTGCTCCTTTTGTACATGCACAAAGTACAAAGCGATTTTAGTGATTTCCACTGACAACAACTGCAACTAAATATTCTAAAAACTCAAGATATATAATTTGCCGGCTATCTCATAGTGACATTCATTTGAGGTTCGTTCAGTATAACATTAAGACTGAACTTTTTGTAAGCTTTACTCGATGGAAAGATGGAGTTTCATAAGGGTTGCAAGTTCGTTGACAGTTCTAACTGGATATTTTAATTCGGCCCCTGTCAGTCAAACCATTAAGTTCCTTTGGAATTTGGGTACGGTGTCATTTAATTGAAACCACGATTTAAGTGCTCTCCGCTGACAGTTTTTGTTTGTCGCTCAGAGAGTGATTACCATAAACAATAACCATGTGTGTAATGTGAAGTTATCTTAAAGTTGAGAGTGAGCTACATAGCAGGATCTTTCAGTACCGAACCTTCACCTTTCGTTGGACACTTCACCCATACCAGCCTTTTAGTGCTTGGAAATTTCGTTACAGCGGTTCCCCCACTGGGTATTTCACTGCCGTTCTTTCAACACTAATCATTTTAAGCACTGGCTACATATAGGTAATGTAGTGTTAATTATTCAATATGTTTCTATTGATGACGTTCAGTGACAAAAATCAGGCACTTGGCCAAACGTTGATGTTTACACATATTTAACCGTGAGTCCCGGCACTCACATATTTTTTTTTTAAATCTACTCCTTTTTTCCCACACTAAAAAAATCAAAAATTCTTATGCCAAACTATATGAAAGGGCTGTGTTGTTCAGTTTTCTCACCAACTCTGAATCTGAACGTTTAAATTTAAAATTCTATTCAGTTCTGAAAATGAATTTGGGTATGTGATTTATTTTGTTTTGGTTAAAAATACAATTTTTTAAGGTTTTTTCTTTTTTTCAAATCAACTCCACAATTTTCCTATTTACTCCACTTATTTGTACAAATCTGCTCCGAAATTTAACTACTGAGGTGCAGAGTACATCATTCGGAACAAAACAACAAATATTGCGTCTAAGCTACATGAAACACGTTGGAAGTGAACTTTTGGTACACCACGCTCGGGTGTTGACGAATAGCCGTGTGTGTCGTGAATTTGTTTTTTTTTTTGTAGACTCTGTATGGGGAATCCATTATTTAACATTTTTACACGTAAGTACTCGACGGATTCACATAATCTCTTCTGATGGCACTTCTAATTCATAATAGCTTTCAAATGGTATATTTTTTATTGTCGGGCGTTCGGTTTAAGTATATTTAAAAGGGAGTACAAAAAAATTGTTAACGTATTAATATAAGGATTATATTTTTTTGCAGCTTTTGGTGTTGCATGTGTGCGTAGAGTATCCCTACCAGCGTGAGAACCTTACTCCAATCGGAGTAAATTTACTCTAGTTTAGAGAAAATAAATCTACTCCACCACTTGGTTTTTTTTTTTAGATCTACTCCTTTTTTCCCACACTAAAAAAATCAAAAATTTTAAGCCAAACTATATGAAAGGGCTGTGTTGTTCAGTTTTCTAACCAACTCTGAATCTGAACGTTTAAATTTAAAATTCTATTCAGTTCTGAAAGTGAATTTGGGTATGTGATTTATTTTGTTTTTGTTAAAAATACAATTTTTGAAGGTTTTTTCTTTTTTTTAAATCTACTCCAGAAATTTCCTATTTACTCCACTTTTTTGCACAAATCTGCTACGCAATTTAACTACTGAGGTTCTAGGTTAGGTTAGGTTAGAAGGGGTGATTATACGGTAAGCCGTAACATCGCACTCGGATCTCATTGGATCCATTGTGGTCCCCAGGGTATGGTGAAGGTGAAAATAAGGATGGATGAGGAAAGGAGTTAGAGGAGTTTAGGTGTGGGTATGAGAAGCCACCCTGAACCAACCCGACTTTTGAGTAAATTTCAGGATGTTCCTTAGTGGCAAAAACGAGATGTCGCTCAGTTCATCAAAGAAGTAATCTCCGAGGGCCAATTTTCTAGTTCTTACTAAGCTGGGGCATTCACAAAGGAAGTGATAAGAGCCCTCCTCCGCCTCCTCATCCTGACACCCTCTGCACAAGTCGGATGAGCTGATGCCCATTCTGCGCATGTGGGTTCCCATTGAGTTGTGACCCGTTAGGATTCCAACTAAAAGGGACAGTTGAGGTCTGCTTAGTTCAAGAAGGAAGTCTGTTTTTTTCCTTGAGATGTTCGGCCATAGATTCCTCGAGACCCGACAAGTATCAAGTGCTGACCATCTATCGTTTGCGGCATCGAGGAAGCATTTGCGAATTCTGTTCTTTTCCTGTGCAAGTGGCATAGAAACGGAGGATACGGTTTGGCTTGGATCAAGGGAAGATCCAATTTTGGCCAGTTTATCCGCCATTTCATTTCCATATATGTCACGATGTCCTGGGACCCATCGAAGGGTAACTGAGTAGTTTCAACTCGTTACGGCAACAGTTTACCAGTTTAGACTTTGTGACAACCGAAGCAATGGATTTAATTGCCGCCTGGCTATCAATGAAGATGTCAATGTTTCTATTTACGAATTCAAAAGTGGCAAGACTTTTTGCTGCCTCGTAAATTGCAAGCACTTCGGCTTGGAAAACACTGCAGAAATCTGGAAGTTTTATTGATCTATTCAGGGGTGGGTTATCTGAGAAGATGCCTGACCCTACCCCATCACCCGTCTTGGAACCATCTGTAAAAACCGAATCGTTATCAATTTTAATGACCCGGTTGGCCGCCCAGAGGTCCCTTGAGGGGACATCTGTTGGGGCCACTGGGTTGAAAGCAATGTGCGGTGCAGTATAGTCCGTTTGACTGTCATTGTCCATGAAAGTCATTATGGTTTTATGTCCAAAATGGCCTCCTACCCAGTTTTTGCATTGGTTGAGTCTTAGAGCACTGTTGGCTGCCACTTCCTTCGTAAATAAATCGAGTGGGGCTAGTGAAAGAAACGTTTCCAGGGCTGCGGTAGGAGTAGTTTTCATGGCACTAGTAGTGCCAATACATGCAAGTCTCTGAACTTTTGTTATAGTCTTAATATTGGTTGCCTTTTCTAGGGCTGGCCACCCAACCAGACATGCGTATGTCAGTATTGGCCTTACTATGGCTGTGAACATCCAATGAATGGTTCTTGGGCTGGGACCCCATCTTTTTCCAAAAATTCGACTGCATGTATAGAATGCTATTAAAGCCTTCCTTTCTCGTTCTTTAATATTTTCTTTCCAGTTTAGCTTACGGTCTAATATCAAACCAAGATATTTTGCCGTACCAGTGATCTGGACCGGAGTCCCATTTATGGTGGGAGGATTTATGTTTGGAATATTATGTTTCCTTGTAAACAAAACTAGCTCTGTCTTTTGTGGGTTGACATTTAGTCCGCAATTGCTGGCCCAGTTACTGAGCTTGTCAAGAGATGTTTGTAAAAGCTCACACAGTGTAGGTATAAATTTTCCTGATGCCATGATCACGATGTCATTGGCAAAAGCGACGACCTTGACACCGCTTAGACTGAGTTTAATTAGTATCTCATTAACGACTAAAAGCCAGAGCAAAGGGGATAAAACCCCTCCTTGCGGAGTGCCTCTGCATGTCCTAACTTTTAGCTTGCTATGACCTATTTCTTCACTTACAAGTCTCGTTTGAAGCATCGAGTCAATCCAGTTTGAAAGCATCGGATCAATATTAAAGCAGTTAAGGGCTCGCCAAATTGCACTGTTTTCGATGTTATTAAAGGCCCCTTCTACATCCAGGAAGGCTCCCAAGGTAAACTCCTTGAATTGGATTGATTTTTCAATTGTGCCGACCACTTCATGAAGTGCCGTCTCAACGGATTTGCCCTTCATATACGCATGTTGGGCCTGCGAGAGGAAACTAACATTAAGTTTCAGGCGAATGTGCGTTTCTATTAGTCTTTCTAAAGTCTTAAGAAGAAAGGAGGACAGGCTTATTGGCCTGAAGTCTTTCGCTTCAGTATGAGTGGGCTTGCCTGCTTTCGGAATGAAGATAACATTGACTTCTCTCCAACTAGATGGAATGTAGGTAATGTTCAGACATTTTCTAAAAATATCCACTAGAATTGGAACAATAACATCCTTAGAACTTTAGAGCATAATCGGAATTATGCCATCAGGTCCTGCGCACTTGTATGCCGAGAGGGAGTCAATGGCCCAAGCCACCTTCCTACTATCTACGATTTGGTTTCCAATATTAGAGATCGCACTTATAGTCGGTTCACTGTCCACAGGAGATGAATCAATGATACATCCTGGGAAGTGAGTGTTCATAACCCAACTAACAAACTCCCGGAGTTAAGCTCTTCAAATCTGAAAAAAGCTCCCATAAGATTCTTTTAAATCCTATTGTTATACTTAAGAATGAATCTCTTGTTATGAAACTCAAATTCGTCTCATAGCATTTTTATTGTAAGAGCTAAGCATTTTTTAAATTTGAGAGTACTTAAATCCTATATCTAAATCTATTTAAGTCTCATAAGTATCTCGTTATGAAATTAAAACTCTAAACGTCATTTTAAGTCTTTATAATCCCATAATAATACTTCAAGTTTTTTTCAAGATTCTAATAGGAGCTACGACGCCAGCTTTGAATATCAAACGAACAGGTGTTATAGTTGAATTGTACAGTGCGTTCTTTTTGTTCACAAAACTTGCTTCTGTTCATGTTTCTATGGCATTGGTTATTTGATTGGTGGTGGCAGATGTAATTTTAGATTTCAAGGAAAAGTTTGATTCTTTTCGTTGCGACCAAGTTTCTTTGGTTGATTTTTTGTTCTCTTTGTTTACCTAATTTCGGGGCTGTAGAACTGGAAGTAGTGAATTTGATCATATTCATAAATATTATAACAACAATTCTTAGCACCGAAATATACTAAACAAAAAGCACACATTTCAAACTTAAGGTAGTTAATATTACGTTTATTAGTGTTATTAAAAAGAGGAAACAATCTGCCGAAAAATCGACCTCAAAAGCATTATTTTGATAGAATTGATCGAAACAACTTTATTAATTGTACAAATGGAAATCACCATGAGTATCCCATAATGTTTATGGTATATCTTATACTGTTGTTGCATCGGCTGTCATCAGCTTTGGAATGATATAAATAACACCAAGCTATATCCAGTTAACTTTGATTGTTACTTTATTCGCAAAATTATTAGGTTATAATTTTGTTCCATTGTTTCAAAATGTTAATCTAACACATTATAGATTTTTTGCTTTCTCATTTAAATTTCTTAATAAAAGTTGGCAATTGCAATAAAAAGGAACGCCCAACAGACAAATGTGTTGCGTTTGAAAGTTAAATGTCAAATTTAAGTCCCATAAGAGCATTTTAGCTCCCATAAGAAGTACTGTCTCTCAGAGAAAATTTATATTTACTGAGAGCGACACTTCTTACGGGAGCTCAAGCGTTGTAATGGGACTTCATCATCATCCAAAGATCTCATAGAGATGTTAAAACAAGAGTTAAAGTATCAATCAACAACAGCCATGTTGCAATATGAACAAAATGTTTTCATTATATTTTGAGGGTTACCGTAGCTTAAAAAAAAATATTCTTAATGAATTATCATATTTGGTTTTCCATTCTGACCAAAACGTCATATTCATCTTGTTTTCTCTTATTTGCTTATGATATTAGTTGTATAAAAAATGGATTTGTATAACTTAGTATACAGCTACTATACCAGAGAAGAATGAGCGGGGACATTCTTTTTTGTGTAAAATGGCATCTTTAAAAATCAGTTGTTTTTGTCAGTTTTTAATGACAAATATATTGGAAAATTTCAGAAAATCTTAATAATGAAGAAGCGTCATATTTTGTACACCTCTAGATCCAATTTTTGTCATAAAAGCACGATAATGACAGTAATTGGAAAAAAATATGGTATGAATGATCGCATTTTGAGAATTGTATAAAAACATACTTTGGTGATTTTTGCACCTAAAAAAATATTAATGGTAACCCTATAATAAGATTATAATTAATAACAAAATATTTTAAAGATGCATAATTTTGGAAGCGCGTTGTTATTTTTCGAAGCAAAATGTTTAAATTAGTAGATGCAATTTTAATTGCACCAAGAATTTAGCCTACATATGCCATGATTTTTACAAATATAATACGTCAATTAACTTGTGAGATAAATACTCGCACCAAAAAACACATTATTTTTTGACATGAGAGAATCACGAACACACATAAAAACTATTCGCCTACCTTCTTCAAAAAAAGAAATTAAAAATGCGAAAGATATATGTTTTTTTAAGTTTACACACACTCGTTCTCTTTTTAACAACTTCTGTACGAAGAGACGCACTCCCATAGGAAGAGTTCAGAGAGCTTTACTAGATTTACAAAGCGGCGTCTATAATCGCATAAGAAGAATAAAACTCTTCCTATAGGATCAAGAGGCTCCCATAACTAGGCCATTTAAGGCTTTTAACAATCTTATAAGAATCTAGAAGAACTCCTCAAGAGTGTATTTAGCTCCCTAAAATAAGTCTCGTAGCGCTCTCGGAGCGTCTTATGAGAGGAAAAATGTTACTTGGGAAGTGACTCTAAGGTTTCTGAGCAGGTGTCAGTCCAGGTTTTATCGGGTTTTTTCAAAAAGCCCGGTGGAGTGCTGACCTTTGATCTTGAAGAGATCCCAGTCAGCAGGTTCATTACTGTATTTTGCTCTATTGAAAAGCCTCCTTGAGTTTTTCCTAAGAATGGATAGCTCTTCGGACCACCATGCGGGGTTGAGCTTACCCTTACCTTTGATAATGGGGCATGTACTTTCATAGGAATCATTTATAGATGCTGTTAGTTTATTAACCTGTTTTTCAATATACGAGCGGTCTAACGAAGGTTCATTATAGCAGTTACCTAACGATGAGGCCAATCTTATATTGAAGGGTTCCCAGTTTGTTTCCCTGGGGTTACGATAGGGTTTCTGATTTTCAACGTCATGCTCTATTTGGAATGTTAACATTCTATGGTCTGAGAATGTCACATTGCTTGAGACCTTCCAGTTGCAGATTACTATAGATTCAGAGTTCGTGGAAAGGGTAACATCGAGCACTTCGCTTCTAGTTTTGGTAATAAAGGTTGGTTCATTACCTCTATTTAGTATCAACATATTATTTTTAATAATGAATTCAAATAGTGACTCACGTCTTACGTTTGTGTCAGTGCTCCCCCACTGTTGATGATGGGCATTTGCATCGCAGCCTGTCAGGAGGTCCCATCCGTTCTTACCTGTTACTGCCACCAGATCTTCAAATACCGCTGATGGCGGAGGGCCCGGTTCGTCACCTGGCATGTATATGGAGGCTAAGATCAGGGGCGGGGCCCCCTTTCTTTCGCACTTCACTGTTGTCATGTCTCTGTTACAATGGGGAGATAGGAGGAAAAGATTTATATGTTTTTTCGCCACTATACACGTACGGTAGTTACCTTCTGTAGGCCCTTTATAGAAGTACAGGATATAATCTTTGGATCTGAGTCCACAGATGTTGCCACTGTTCACCCATGGCTCCTGTATCAGGGCGATGTCATATTTTTCTTTCGACAAGAAAGAGATTAAGGTGGCTGAGGCCAACTTACTGTGCTGGAGGTTTTGCTGTAGCACTTTCATCATTTTTATTTTTGTTAGGTAAGTTGGCTACCGTCAGCGGTCGCACCTTAACCTCATTGATGCCGATACAAATTTTTAAACCTTTGGATGGAAGTAAAGCCATTGTCTCATGATTAAGCATGACAATAGCTTCCTGGCCCGATTTTGTGGGCTCTTCCATCTCCATGACCTACCAATCTGCATTCGGAAAGTCAGGATTGAGTCTTCGAAGAATGTTCTCAAGCCGTTCTTTCGTCATGTGTGGGCCCGGAATATTAATGCGGACTTTGGGTCTAGTGGGGAGGTCTTTTTTAAAAGCAACTTTTAACATTGCCCCTGAAAAAAGTTCTTTCATTCCGATGATTTTTGCTCTTAGCCAGTTAAGAGTATATTCGTCCCGGCACGTGAGCACTTTAAAACCCTTAAACGATGACAAAGGCCCGAATCTTGGCAAAATGTTGGTGGAGGAGAGCACCTCGTCGTTAACACATTCGAGTAGCTTTTCCTCCACTTGAGCCCACTGCTCTTCATTTAGCCGTCTATCCGGGCTCCCTTCTTTGATAACGGCCACTTGAAGGCTCTCTTTTACCAGATCAGCCAACGTACCTGCGCTATTTGTTGTCTTAGGCTTTTTGTTGGCTGTGGGTGGAGGGGGAGTCGAGTCGTTTTGTCTATTTCTCTTCCTTTGGCTACTTGGGCCAGCATCAATAACCCTTAAGTGCTTTGGGCCGCTCAAAGTTAACCTTTCAGAGATCGGCCTCACTTGTGGGTTGCTGTCCTTCACCGGTTTGGAAGAGGAGACACCCTGGTTCTTGTCTGTCACTGATTTTTTCTTCGCATCGTCAATTCTGGGATTGGCTGGCTCGAGCTTGGCAAGAAGCTTTTGGGCCCAACTCAGCCGTTTCCAGTCTCTCAGACACAACTTTTTGGGGTCGGTTTGGCCATACCTTCGCACGGCTCTCCTCGCATTTTCAATCTTTTTGAACACTGGGCCTTGATTCCCTTCCGTGTTCTGCTTATTTGGATCCACCAGTTTTTCCTCGATTGGGTTTGGCCCATGCGGGCATCAATCTTCGGAGACGGTATGCAGCAGAGTGTTAGAACACCCTGCGCGATCTGCGCAGACTTCGGTTGGTTCACTTGATCCAGGTCCTTTGGGAGTCGAGGTTGCTTTGGCATGTGACGTTGTCAAGGTTTTGGCCAAGGATTAGCCTCTATCCGTCCTCTGTCCTATAGCGGGATTGGCATCCACAGTAAAATCTGCGTCCGAGCCGTCGGAGCTAGCGAAGGACCGAAAATCATCTTCGAGGAGAAGATTCTCCTCATCCGACGTTATCACTCCCCCGCCAGTCGCGTCCTCAGAGTCGAGGAAGTCCATGAGATTCTCGGAGAAAACCTCATCAACCTCCTCGGCACCACCACCACTAAAGACAGGAATGCTGTCTTCAGCTTTTTTTAAAATATGGTTTGTCACTGGCGACTTATCCTCTTTCGAGGCCAAGCCATCGCCGGCAGCCGTGACTACTGCCGACTCTTGAGCGTATATCCCCACTCGATTTTCATTCTTTTGCTGACTTTTATCCATATTTTTAGATAAAATCTCTGTTTTGTTTTGGTTTCTTAGTTGTTTGACATTGCAGCGGGATTGCTGAAACATCAAAACGTGAGCCCCCCACCACGTCAAGGTGAAACCTCGGGGAGGACTGACGTTCTAACCCTGATCCCTACTCATTGTAAGTAGATGCAGCGTACATCATTCGGAACAAAACAACAAATATTGCGTCTAAGCTACATGAAACACGTTGGAAGTGAACTTTTGGTACACCACGCTCGGGTGTTGACAAATAGCCGTGTGTGTCGTGAATTTGTTTTTTTTTGTAGACTCTGTATGGGGAATCCATTATTTAACATTTTTACACGTAAGTACTCGACGGATTCACATAATCTCTTCTGATGGCACTTCTAATTAATATTAGCATATCCATTGTCGGGCGTTCGGTTAAAGTATATTCAAAAGGGAGTACAAAAAAAATTGTTAACGTCTTAATATAATGATAGTATCGCCTGTGGTCGAAATTCGACTATCTGTATTTATATATTAATATATATTGTATTTTTTTGCAGCTTTTGGTGTTGCATGTGTGCGTTGAGTATCCCTACCAGCGTGAGAACCTTACTCCAATCGGAGTAAATTTTCTCTAGTTTTGAAAAAATAAATCTACTCCACCACTTCGTTTTTTTTTAGATCTGCTCCTTTTTTCCCACACTAAAAAAATCAAAAATACTTGAGCCAAACTATATGAAAGGGCTGTGTTGTTCAGTTTTCTAACCAACTCTGGCTCTGAACGTTTAAATTTAAAATTCTGTTCAGTTCTGAAAGTGAATTTGGGTATGTGATTTATTTTGTTTTTGTTAAAAATACAATTTTTGAAGGTTTTTTCTTTTTTTCAAATCAACTATAGAAATTTCCTATTTACTCCACTTTTTTGTACAAATCTGCTCCGAAATTTAACTACTGAGGTACTAATCCTGATCCCTACTCATCGTAAGTAGATGCAGAGTACATCATTCGGAACAAAAAACATGATGGAGGTCAGCCATCAGCCGAATAGGGGGAATAACATGTAGCATACGAAACAATGCACGTGCCGTAACTATTCGGGACTGGTGGAAGTGTGATCACAGCCTCTTCGCGGCGGCCGCTAGAAACAAGCCTTTAAAAAGGTTTGGCTAATATGATCGGGCTGGTTCCACGGGTTGGCAACAGGTTAATTCCCTGTTCCGTAAAACTAAACGAATTTCGAGACCTACAACAAGCCTCGGAAACGGACTGATCTCACGACGACAACCCACGCAAAGAAAACGGAAAAATGATTTACGAATTTTCTTATGGAACGTACGATCGCTCTATAGAGCTCGAGCTGCTCAGCAGCTAGCCGATGCCCTGTCAAAATATAAAGCTGACATAACAGCACTACAAGAAATAAGATGGACAGGGAATGGTGTTCTACAGAAGAAAGATTGTGACTTATATTACAACTGTCATACAAAACACCATGTACTCGGGGTAGGCTTTCGCGTCGGCAAAAAAATTAAGTCTGCCATCATCGGCTTTAACGCTATAAGCGAAAGGCTATGCACCCTTCGCGTGCGAGGCAAATTTAAGAACATCAGCCCCATTAACGTTCACGGACCTACGGAGGAGTCCTCAGACGAAGAAAAAGAGACTTACTACGGACAAGTCGAGAGGGCCCTCAATGCCTGTCCAAGGAATGACGTACAAATCATCATTGGGGATTTGAATGCAAAAATAGGTCGGGAGCCGGTATTCAGGCACTACGCAGGCACCCATAGTTTGCATGAGAACACTAAAATGACAATGGACTTCGAGTCTTAGAATTGGCAGCATCGAAAAACATGGTAGTTGCGAGTACCAGGTTCCCGCGTAAAGATATCTACAAAAAAAAAAAAAAAAAAACCTGGGTATCACCTGATGGAGTCACTCGTAACCAAATTGACCACGTGTTGATAGACCGTCGCCACTACTCGAACTTGATGACGGTACAAACGTACCGAGGTGCCAATATCGACTCGGATCACTATCTTCTTGGTATGGTTTTCCGAGGGCGGATTGCCTTGCGAAGACGTATTGCATCCGCCGATCAGGTTCGAATCAACACGGCTGCTCTGCGCAATGAAAACACCAGTAACACCTTTGGTAATGCATTAGGACTCGCCCTAGAACTGGGTAGAGTAAGTCCTGGAGCCAGCATGCTGGGCGTAGATGAGAAGTGGACACGCCTAAAGAATACTGTCATTAGTACTGCCAACTCCATCTTAGGCAGCAGACATAGAAATCGGAACGACTGGTTTGATGATGAATGTAAGCTAGCGACTGAACGTAAGAATGTTGCGTACCGAGCAATGCAACCATCTCATAGAACGCGGGCACACTAAGACGAATATAAAGAGCTCAGAAGAATTGAAAACAACGGCTTCACAGACAGAAAAAATCAGCCTGGGAGAAGAACATAATCTGTGAAATAGAGAAAAGCCGAGAGCGAGGTCCGCACCAGGCGCGGAAGTTCTACCAATCCGTCCGAAACATGACGCAGTACACACCACGCTGCATATACTGCAAGGAAGCAGAGGGAAATCTGATCACCTATCCTCAAAGCATACTGGAGAGATGGGAAGTGTACTTCAATGAATTGCTAAATGGTCAGCTCACTGCAGAAGTGGAGGCTCCACTACTTCAAGAAGAGTACCCTATGTCGCCGCCACCAAGCATAGAAGATGTTCAGAAGGCTATAGGCCGGCTAAAGAAAAACAAAGCCCCGGGAGCCGATGGTATACCAGCCGAACTATTTTAACACGGTGGGCCAGCTTTTTGTCAAGCAATTCATGAGATTATAGTGTGGTTTCATTCCAGGCAAATCAACAACTGATCAGATCCTTACCCTTAGGCAGGCGATGGAAAAATGTCTAGAATTTAACATCCTAACATACCATCTGTTTATAGACTTTAAGGCCGCCTACGATAGTATAGACAGGGTAGAACTTTACAAAGCCATGAGAGAATTCGGCATCCCAAATAAATTGACACGACTATTTAGGTTGACCATGACTAACGTAACAAGCCAAGTAAAAATAGCCGGATTACTATCCAAACCAATCAACATATTTAATGGACTCCGACAAGGGGATGGTTTGGCCTGCCTCCTCTTCAACTTGGCGTTGGAGAAAGCGATCGGTGACTCTGGCTCCCTCAACAGACGACATCGACATCATCGGAAGAACCGAGCAAGCTGTACATGATTCCTTCATCCAGATCGAGCAGGCGGCACAAAATCTGGGGCCGCACATTAGTGAAGGTAGAACAAAGTACATGGTGGCGTCGAATGCGAGAGGAACAGTTGGGCAAACAATCAAGGTAGCGGAGCACGAATTTGAAGTGGTGCAATCCTTTAAATACCTTGGGTCAATTGTAGCAGCCGATAACAATATAGAAGAAGAAATACGCGGGCGGCTTCTCAAATCCAACAGAGCCTACTATAGTCTGTCAAAGCTCTTCAAATCCAGAAATCTCACCATAACTTCAAAACTGCTGCTGTACAGGACCATGGTCCTGCCAGTACTCACATATGGATCCGAGACTTGGGTGCTTAGCAAAAGCCACTCCGGTTCGAGAGTAATGTCTTACAGAGAATTGTTGGCCCCATATGTGAGGAAGGACGAATCCAGAGACGGTATAATCATGAATTGTCCGCAATCTACCTTGAAGCAGATATCGTGACAAAAATTAAGCTCGGTAGACTCCGGTGGGCAGGGCACCTAGCTCGCATGAGCGAAGAGGAACCTGCTCGGAAAGTTCTTTGTGGTACATTATATGGTAGACGACAGCGTGGTTGACAATGCTTGCGCTGGAGAGATGGCGTAGACCAGAACGCCCGGAGCCTTGGGGTGCGCAACTGGATGGCGGCGGCTCGAGACCGGGATGGGTGGAGAGGAGGCCAGGACCGGACCCCGGTTGTCAAGCCGACGATGATGATGATGACGCTCGGGTGTTGACAAATAGCCGTGTGTGTCGTGAATTTGTTTTTTTTTTTGTAGACTCTGTATGGGTAGTCGACGGATTCACATAATCTCTTCTTACGGCACTTCTTAATAATTATAGCTTTCAAACGGTATATTTTTTATTGTCGGGCGTTCGGTTTGAGTATATTAAAAAGAGAGTCCAAAAAATTTGTTAACGCCTGTGGTCGAAATTCGACCATCTGTATTTATATATTAATATATATTGTATTTTTTTGCAGCTTGTGGTGTTGCATGTGTGCGTAGAGTATCCCTACCAGCGTGAGAACCTTACTCCAATCGGAGTAAATTTACTCTAGTTTTGAGAAAATAAATCTACTCCACCATTTGGTTTTTGATGTGTAAACATCTATGCTGGCGGTAGAGTGAAAAAAAACGTGAACGTTCGTGTGCAACGTTACGTCGTGCACTTTACGTTGTAGCACGTTACGTTACGAAATCTGATTTGCCCCGACCAAAACAAATTGATTTTAACGCCATCGAGAATTAGATTATAAATACTTTATCGCGGCCACTCATTTATATTGTTTTTGCCAACGACGAAAGCAAATTGTTTTTAGCGCGACCGACGATTTTATCATTTTAACACTTATATTTTTATAGTTTTTTCTTTAATTTTTAATTATTCCCCGAACAAAATGGACGCGACACTAGTAATTAAAAAGAAAACAAAATCAAAACAAAAATAGTAATAGTCAGCTGTAGGGATTGACAATTGACTGTAGGTATGGCAGGTCAATGGCTGTAGGTATGGTAGGATATCGGGTGCGTTCAGTGATACAAATCTGAACTTTAATTCTACGGGTACATTATACTGCTTTTAAACGATGCAATTTCTTCTTGCAAGTCTTAGGCACGTATGCGAGGGACGTAGGTGGCTGGGATATACAAAATAGCTGAGGTTGAACAAATTGCAGAGTTATCTGCTCCTTTTGTACATGCACAAAGTACAAAGCGATTTTAGTGATTTCCACTGACAACAACTGCAACTAAATATTCTAAAAACTCAAGATATATAATTTGCCGGCTATCTCATAGTGACATTCATTTGAGGTTCGTTCAGTATAAAATTAAGACTGAACTTTTTGTAAGTTTTACTCGATGGAAAGATGGAGTTTCATAAGGGTTGCAAGTTCGTTGACAGTTCTAACTGGATATTTTAATTCGGCCCCTGTCAGTCAAACCATTAAGTTCCTTTGGAATTTGGGTACGGTGTCCTTTAATTGAAACCACGATTTAAGTGCTCTCCGCTGACAGTTTTTGTTTGTCGCTCAGAGAGTGATTACCATCAACAATAACCATGTGTGTAATGTGAAGTTATCTTAAAGTTGAGAGTGAGCTACATAGCAGGATCTTTCAGTACCGAACCATCACCTTTCGTTGGACACTTCACCCATACCAGCCTTTTAGTGCTTGGAAATTTCGTTACAGCGGTTCCCCCAATGGGTATTTCGCTGCCGTTCTTTCAACACTAAGCTTTTTAAGCACTGGCTACATATAGGTAATGTAGTGTTAATTATTCAATATGTTTCTATTGATGACGTTCAGTGACAAAAATCAGGCACTTGGCCAAACGTTGATGTTTACACATATTTAACCGTGAGTCCCGGCACTCACATATTTTTTTTTAGATCTACTCCTTTTTTCCCACACTACAAAAATCAAAAATTCTTAAGCCAAACTATATGAAAGGGCTGTGTTGTTCAGTTTTTTCACCAACTCTGAATCTGAACGTTTAAATTTAAAATTCTATTCAGTTCTGAAAATGAATTTGGGTATGTGATTTATTTTGTTTTGGTTAAAAATACAATTTTTGAAGGTTTTTTCTTTTTTTCAAATCTACTCCAGAATTTTCCTATTTACTCCACTTATTTGTACAAATCTGCTCCGAAATTTAACTACTGAGGTTCTAACCCTGATCCCTACTCATTGTTAGTAGTAGTAGATGCAGAGTACATCATTCGGAACAAAACAACAAATATTGCGTCTAAGCTACATGAAACATGTTGGAAGTGAACTTTTGGTACACTACGCTCGGGTGTTGACAAATAGCCGTGTGTGTCGTGAATTTTTTTTTTTTTTTTTGTAGACTCTGTATGGGAAATCCATTATTTAACATTTTTACACGTAAGTAGTCGACGGATTCACATAATCTCTTCTGATGGCACTTCTAATTAATATTAGCTTTCAAATGGTATATTTTTTATTGTCGGGCGTTCGGTTAAAGTATATTAAAAAGGGAGTACAACAAAAATTGTTAACGTATTAATATAATGATAGTATCGCCTGTGGTCGAAATTCGACTATCTGTATTCATATATTAATATATATTGTATTTTTTGCAGCTTTTGGTGTTGCATGTGTGCGTAGAGTATCCCTACCAGCGTGAGAACCTTACTCCAATCGGAGTAAATTTTCTCTAGTTTTGAAAAAATAAATCTACTCCACCACTTCGTTTTTTTTTTAGATCTACTCCTTTTTTCCCACACTAAAAAAATCAAAAATTCTTAAGCCAAACTACATGAAAGGGCTGTGTTGTTCAGTTTTCTAACCAACCCTTGCTCTGAACATTTAAATTTAAAATTCTGAAGTTCTGAAAGTGAATTTGGGTATGTGATTTATTTTGTTTTTGTTAAAAATACAATTTTTGAAGGTTTTTTCTTTTTTTAAAATCTACTATAGAAATTTCCTATTTACTCCACTTTTTTGTACAAATCTGCTCCAAGATTTAACTACTGAGGCTCTAACCCTGATCCCTACTCATTGTAAGTAGTAGTAGATGAAGGGTACATCATTCGGAACGAAACAACAAATATTGCGTCTAAGCTACATGAAACACGTTGGAGGTGAACTTTTGGTACACTACCCTTTTTTTTTTTTTTACACTTTTTATATGGAGAATCCATTATTTAACGTTCGGTGTTCGGTTTAAGTATATTTAAAAGGGAGTACAAAAAAATTGCTTACGTATTAATATAATGATTTTATTTTCGTGCAGCTTTTGGTGTTGCATGTGTGCGTAGAGTATCCCTACCAGCGTGAGAACCTTACTCCAATCGGAGTAAATTTATTCTAGTTTTGAGAAAATGTTTGTTTTTGTTAAAAATACAATTTTTGAAGGTTTTTTCTTTTTTTCAAATCTACTATAGAAATTTCCTATTTACTCCACTTTTTTGTACAAATCTGCTCCGAAATTTAACTACTGAGGTACTAACCCTGATCCCTACTCATCGTAAGTAGATGCAGAGTACATCATTCGGAACAAAAAACATGATGGCGGTCAGCCATCAGCCGAATAGGGGGAATAACATGTAGCATACGAAACCATGCACGTGCCGTAACTATTCGGGACTGGTGGAAGTGTGATCATAGCCTCTTCGCGGCGGCCGCTAGAAACAAGCCTTTAAAAAGGTTTGGCTAATATGATCGGGCTGGTTCCACAGGTTGGCAACAGGTTAATTCCCTGTTCCGTAAAAGTAAACGAATTTCGAGACCTACAACAAGCCTCGGAAACGGACTGATCTCACGACGACAACCCACGCAAAGAAAACGGAAAAATGATTTACGAATTTTCTTATGGAACGTACGATCGCTCTATAGAGCTCGAGCTGCTCAGCAGCTAGCCGATGCCCTGTGAAAATATAAAGCTGACATAACAGCACTACAAGAAATAAGATGGACAGGGAATGGTGTTCTACAGAAGAAAGATTGTGACTTATATTACAGCTGTCATACAAAACACCATGTACTCGGGGTAGGCTTCCGCGTCGGCAAAAAAATGAAGTCTGCCATCATCGGCTTTAACGCTATAAGCGAAAGGCTATGCACCCTTCGCGTGCGAGGCAAATTTAAGAACATCAGCCCCATTAACGTTCACGGACCTACGGAGGAGTCCTCACACGAAGAAAAAGAGACTTACTACGGACAAGTCGAGAGGGCCCTCAATGCCTGTCCAAGGAATGACGTAAAAATCATCCTTGGGGATTTGAATGCAAAAATAGGTCGGGAGCCGGTATTCAGGCACTACGCAGGCACCCATAGTTTGCATGAGAACACTAAAATGACAATGGACTTCGAGTCTTAGAATTGGCAGCATCGAAAAACATGGTAGTTGCGAGTACCAGGTTCCCGCGTAAAGATATCTACAAAAAAAAAAAAAAAAACTTGGGTATCACCTGATGGAGTCACTCGTAACCAAATTGACCACGTGTTGATAGACCGTCGCCACTACTCGAACTTGATGACGGTACAAACGTACCGAGGTGCCAATATCGACTCGGATCACTATCTTCTTGGTATGGTTTTCCGAGGGCGGATTGCCTTGCGAAGACGTATTGCATCCGCCGATCAGGTTCGAATCAACACGGCTGCTCTGCGCAATGAAAACACCAGTAACACCTTTGGTAATGCATTAGGACTCGCCCTAGAACTGGGTAGAGTAAGTCCTGGAGCCAGTATGCTGGGCGTAGATGAGAAGTGGACACGCCTAAAGAATACTGTCATTAGTACTGCCAACTCCATCTTAGGCAGCAGACATAGAAATCGGAACGACTGGTTTGATGATGAATGTAAGCTAGCGACTGAACGTAAGAATGTTGCGTACCGAGCAATGCAACCATCTCATAGAACGCGGGCACACTAAGACGAATATAAAGAGCTCAGAAGAATTGAAAAAAACGGCTTCACAGACAGAAAAAATCAGCCTGGGAGAAGAACATAATCTGTGAAATAGAGAAAAGCCGAGAGCGAGGTCCGCACCAGGCGCGGAAGTTCTACCAATCCGTCCGTCCGAAACATGACGCAGTACACACCACTCTGCATATACTGCAAGGACGGAAAGGGGAAATCTGATCACCTATCCTCAAAGCATACTGGAGCGATGGGAAGTGTACTTCAATGAATTGCTAAATGGTCAGCTCACTGACCATTGCCGCCACCAAGCATAGAAGAGGTTGAGAAGGGTATAGGCCGGCTAAAGAAAAACAAAGCCCCGGGAGCCGATGGTATACCAGCCGAACTATTTTAACACGGTGGACCAGCTTTTTGTCAAGCAATTCATGAGATTATAGTGCACGTGTGGGAGCATGAAGAAATTCCAGAAGACTGGCGAAAAGGAATAATTTGCCCCATACATAAGAAAGGAGATGTCACAACGTGCAGCGATTATAGAGGTATCACATTGTTGAGTACCGCCTATAAGATACTCTCCTCTATCCTACAAGACCGGATAACCCCATACGCTAAAACCATCATCGGACAATATCAGTGTGGTTTCATTCCAGGCAAATCAACAACTGATCAGATCCTTACCCTTAGGCAGGCGATGGAAAAATGTCTAGAATTTAACATCCCAACATACCATCTGTTTATAGACTTTAAGGCCGCCTACGATAGTATAGCCAGGGTAGAACTTTACAAAGTCATGAGAGAATTCGGCATCCCAAATAAATTGACACGACTATGTAGGTTGACCATGACTAACGTAACAAGCCAAGTAAAAATAGCCGGATTACTATCCAAACCAATCAACATATTTAATGGACTCCGACAAGGGGATGGTTTGGCCTGCCTCCTCTTCAACTTGGCGTTGGAGAAAGCGATCCGTGACTCTGGCACGGCAACAAGAGGGACCATCGTCAACAGGTCCAGCCAGATACTGGCTTACGCAGACGACATCGACATCATCGGAAGAACCGAGCAAGCTGTACATGATTCCTTCATCCAGATCGAGCAGGCGGCACAAAATCTGGGGCCGCACATTAGTGAAGGTAAAACAAAGTACATGGTGGCGTCGAATGCGAGAGGAACAGTTGGGCAAACAATCAAGGTAGCGGAGCACGAATTTGAAGTGGTGCAATCCTTTAAATACCTTGGGTCAATAGTAGCAGCCGATAACAATATAGAAGAAGAAATACGCGGGCGGCTTCTCAAATCCAACAGAGCCTACTATAGTCTGTCAAAGCTCTTCAAATCCAGAAATCTCACCATAACTTCAAAACTGCTGCTGTACAGGACCATGGTCCTGCCAGTACTCACATATGGATCCGAGACTTGGGTGCTTAGCAAAAGGCACTCCGGTTCGAGAGTAAAGTCTTAAAGAGAATTGTTGGCCCCATATGTGAGGAAGGACGAATCCAGAGACGGTATAATCATGAATTGTACGCAATCTACCTTGAAGCAGATATCGTGACAAAAATTAAGCTCGGTAGACTCCGGTGGGCAGGGCACCTAGCTCGCATGAGCGAAGAGGAACCTGCTCGGAAAGTTCTTTGTGGTACATTATATGGTAGACCACAGCGTGGTAGACAATGCTTGCGCTGGAGAGATGGCGTAGACCAGGACGCCCGGAGCCTTGGGGTGCGCAACTGGATGGCGGCGGCTCGAGACCGGGATGGGTGGAGAGGAGGCCAGGACCGGACCCCGGTTGTCAAGCCGACGATGATGATGATGACGCTCGGGTGTTGACAAATAGCCGTGTGTGTCGTGAATTTGTTTTTTTTTGTAGACTCTGTATGGGGAATCCATTATTTAACATTTTTACACGTAAGTAGTCGACGGATTCACATAATCTCTTCTTACGGCACTTCTTAATAATTATAGCTTTCAAACGGTATATTTTTTATTGTCGGGCGTTCGGTTTGAGTATATTAAAAAGAGAGTCCAAAAAATTTGTTAACGCCTGTGGTCGAAATTCGACCATCTGTATTTATATATTAATATATATTGTATTTTTTTGCAGCTTGTGGTGTTGCATGTGTGCGTAGAGTATCCCTACCAGCGTGAGAACCTTACTCCAATCGGAGTAAATTTACTCTAGTTTTGAGAAAATAAATCTACTCCACCATTTGGTTTTTGATGTGTAAACATCTATGCTGGCGGTAGAGTGAAAAAAAAACGTTAACGTTCGTGTGCAACGTTACGTCGTGCACTTTACGTTGTAGCACGTTACGTTACGAAATCTGATTTGCCCCGACCAAAACAAATTGATTTTAACGCCACCGAGAATTAGATTATAAATACTTTATCGCGACCACTCATTTATATTGTTTTTGCCAACGACGAAAGCAAATTGTTTTTAGCGCGACCGACGATTTTATCATTTTAACACTTATATTTTTATAGTTTTTTCTTTAATTTTTAATTATTCCCCGAACAAAATGGACGCGACACTAGTAATTAAAAAGAAAACAAAATCAAAACAAAAATAATAATAGTCAGCTGTAGGGATTGACAATTGACTGTAGGTATGGCAGGTCAATGGCTGTAGGTATGGTAGGATATCGGGTGCGTTCAGTGATACAAATCTGAACTTTAATTCTACGCGTACATTATACTGCTTTTAAACGATGCAATTTCTTCTTGCAAGTTTTAGGCACGTATGCGAGGGACGTAGGTGGCTGGGATATACAAAATAGCTGAGGTTGAACAAATTGCAGAGTTATCGGCTCCTTTTGTACTTGCACAAAGTACAAAGCGATTTTAGTGATTTCCACTGACAACAACTCCAACTAAATATTCTAAAAACTCAAGATATAACGGGTGATTTTTTAGCTGGTTTGGTTTTGGCAACACTGGTTTTGACAGCTGACGTGTGTTTAGTACCTTGTGTCACTGTCAAACAGCTTCAGTTTGGTTTGCAATTTAACCATGGATCATCTTACAAATGAACAACGCTTGCAAATTATTGAATTTTACTATCAAAATTCGTGCTCGGTTCGAAATGTTCATCAGGCGCTGCTTGTGTTCAGCGATGAGGCTCATTTTTGGTTGAATGGGTACGTAAATAAGCAAAATTGCTGCATTTGGAGTGAAGATCAGCCAGAAGCATTGCAACAGCTACCAATGCATCCCGAAAAAGCCACTGTTTGGTGCGGTTTATGGGCCGGCGGCATTATTGGGCCTATTTCTTCAAAGATGATGCGAATCGCAGCGTTACTGTCAATGGTGAACGCTACCGAGCGATGATAACAAACTTTTTTTTGCCCGAAATGTAAGTTCTTGACTTGCATGATATGTGGTTTCAACAAGACGGTGCCACATGCCACACAGCACGCGAAACAATGGCGCAATTGCGAGGCGAGTTTGGTGAACAGTTAATTTCACGTTGCGGGCCGGTCAATTGGCCGCCTAGATCGTGCGATTTGACACCATTAGATTATTTTTTGTGGGGGTATGTCAAGGCTAATGTCTATAGGGACAAGCCCGCTTCGATTGACGCACTGGAAGCCAACATCCATGGATTCATTCGTGAGATACCGGCCGATATGTGTGAAAGAGTATGCCAAAATTGGACTCAGCGGATGGGCTACCTGAGACGCAGCCGCGGTCAACATTTGCCTGAAATTATCTTTAAACATTAAATTGCAAGGTTCAAACTATCGATTCAAATAAATATTTTATTCATTTTTTCGAATTTTTTGTGTTTTTTTTTTTAAAAAAGTTTTAAACCTCTTAAAAAATCACCCATTTTAATTTGCCGGCTATCTCATAGTGACATTCATTTGAGGTTCGTTCAGTATAACATTAAGACTGAACTTTTTGTAAGTTTTACTCCATGGAAAGATGGAGTTTCATAAGGGTTGCAAGTTCGTTGACAGTTCTAACTGGATATTTTAATTCGGCCCCTGTCAGTCAAACCATTAAGTTCCTTTGGAATTTGGGTACGGTGTCATTTAATTGAAACCACGATTTAAGTGCTCTCCGCTGACAGTTTTTGTTTGTCGCTCAGAGAGTGATTACCATAAACAATAACCATGTGTGTAATGTGAAGTTATCTTAAAGTTGAGAGTGAGCTACATAGCAGGATCTTTCAGTACCGAACCATCACCTTTCGTTGGACACTTCACCCATACCAGCCTTTTAGTGCTTGGAAATTTCGTTACAGCGGTTCCCCCACTGGGTATTTCGCTGCCGTTCTTTCAACACTAAGCTTTTTAAGCACTGCCTACATATAGGTAATGTAGTGTTAATTATTCAATATGTTTCTATTGATGACGTTCAGTGACAAAAATCAGGCACTTGGCCAAACGTTGATGTTTACACATATTTAACCGTGAGTCCCAACACTCACATATTTTTTTTTAGATCTACTCCTTTTATCCCACACTACAAAAATCAAAAATTCTTAAGCCAAACTATATGAAAGGGCTGTGTTGTTCAGTTTTTTCACCAACTCTGAACCTGAACGTTTAAATTTAAAATTCTATTCAGTTCTGAAAATGAATTTGGGTATGTGATTTATTTTGTTTTGGTTAAAAATACAATTTTTGAAGGTTTTTTTCTTTTTTTCAAATCTACTCCAGAATTTTCCTATTTACTCCACTTATTTGTACAAATCTGCTCCGAAATTTAACTACTGAGGTTCTAACCCTGATCCCTACTCATTGTAAGTAGATGCAGAGTACATCATTCGGAACAAAACAACAAATATTGCGTCTAAGCTACATGAAACATGTTGGAAGTGAACTTTTGATACACTACGCTCGGGTGTTGACAAATAGCCGTGTGTGTCGTGAATTTTTTTTTTTTTTTTGTAGACTCTGTATGGGAAATCCATTATTTAACATTTTTACACGTAAGTAGTCGACGGATTCACATAATCTCTTCTGATGGCACTTCTAATTAATATTAGCTTTCAAATGGTATATTTTTTACTGTCGGGCGTTCGGTTAAAGTATATTAAAAAGGGAGTACAACAAAAATTGTTAACGTATTAATATAATGATAGTATCGCCTGTGGTCGAAATTCGACTATCTGTATTTATATATTAATATATATTGTATTTTTTGCAGCTTTTGGTGTTGCATGTGTGCGTAGAGTATCCCTACCAGCGTGAGAACCTTACTCCAATCGGAGTAAATTTACTCTAGTTTTGAAAAAATAAATCTACTCCACCACTTCCTTTTTTTTTTTAGATCTACTCCTTTTTTCCCACACTAAAAAAATCAAAAATTCTTAAGCCAAACTACATAAAAGGGCTGTGTTGTTCAGTTTTCTAACCAACCCTTGCTCTGAACATTTAAATTTAAAATTCTGAAGTTCTGAAAGTGAATTTGGGTATGTGATTTATTTTGTTTTTGTTAAAAATACAATTTTTGAAGGTTTTTTCTTTTTTAAAATCTACTATAGAAATTTCCTATTTACTCCACTTTTTTGTACAAATCTGCTCCAAGATTTAACTACTGAGGTTCTGAGGTTCTAACCCTGATCCCTACTCATTGTAAGTAGTAGTAGATGAAGGGTACATCATTCGGAACGAAACAACAAATATTGCGTCTAAGCTACATGAAACACGTTGGAGGTGAACTTTTGGTACACTACCCTTTTTTTTTTTTTTTTTACACTTTTTATGTGGAGAATCCATTATTTAACGTTCGGTGTTCGGTTTAAGTATATTTAAAAGGGAGTACAAAAAAATTGCTAACGTATTAATATAATGATTTTATTTTCGTGCAGCTTTTGGTGTTGCATGTGTGCGTAGAGTATCCCTACCAGCGTGAGAACCTTACTCCAATCGGAGTAAATTTATTCTAGTTTTGAGAAAATGTTTGTTTTTGTTAAAAATACAATTTTTGAAGGTTTTTCTTTTTTTCAAATCTCCTAACAAAAAACATGATGGCGGTCAGCCATCAGCCGAATAGGGGGAATAACATGTAGCATACGAAACCATGCACGTGCCGTAACTATTCGGGACTGGTGCCCTGTCAAAGTATAAAGCTGACATAACAGCACTACAAGAAATAAGATGGACAGGGAATGGTGTTCTACAGAAGAAAGATTGTGACTTGTATTACAACTGTCATACAAAACACCATGTACTCGGGGTAGGCTTCCGCGTCGGCAAAAAAATGAAGTCTGCCATCATCGGCTTTAACGCTATAAGCGAAAGGCTATGCACCCTTCGCGTGCGAGGCAAATTTAAGAACATCAGCCCCATTAACGTTCACGGACCTACGGAGGAGTCCTCAGACGAAGAAAAAGAGACTTACTACGGACAAGTCGAGAGGGCCCTCAATGCCTGTCCAAGGAATGACGTAAAAATCATCCTTGGGGATTTGAATGCAAAAATAGGTCGGGAGCCGGTATTCAGGCACTACGCAGGCACCCATAGTTTGCATGAGAACACTAAAATGACAATGGACTTCGAGTCTTAGAATTGGCAGCATCGAAAAACATGGTAGTTGCGAGTACCAGGTTCCCGCGTAAAGATATCTACAAAAAAAAAAAAAAACCTGGGTATCACCTGATGGAGTCACTCGTAACCAAATTGACCACGTGTTGATAGACCGTCGCCACTACTCGAACTTGATGACGGTACAAACGTACCGAGGTGCCAATATCGACTCGGATCACTATCTTGTTGGTATGGTTTTCCAAGGGCGGATTGCCTTGCGAAGACGTATTGCATCCGCCGATCAGGTTCGAATCAACACGGCTGCTCTGCGCAATGAAAACACCAGTAACACCTTTGGTAATGCATTAGGACTTGCCCTAGAACTGGGTAGAGTAAGTCCTCGAGCCAGTATGCTGGGCGTAGATGAGAAGTGGACACGCCTAAAGAATACTGTCATTAGTACTGCCAACTCCATCTTAGGCAGCAGACGTAGAAATCGGAACGACTGGTTTGATGATGAATGTAAGCTAGCGACTGAACGTAAGAATGTTGCGTACCGAGCAATGCAACAATCTCATAGAACGCGGGCACACTAAGACGAATATAAAGAGCTCAGAAGAATTGAAAAAAACGGCTTCACAGACAGAAAAAATCAGCCTGGGAGAAGAACATAATCTGTGAAATAGAGAAAAGCCGAGAGCGAGGCCCGCACCAGGCGCGGAAGTTCTACCAATCCGTCCGAAACATGACGCAGTACACACCACGCTGCATATACTGCAAGGACGGAGAGGGAAATCTGATCACCTATCCTCAAAGCATACTGGAGCGATGGGAAGTGTACTTCAATGAATTGCTAAATGGTCAGCTCACTGCAGAAGTGGAGGCTCCACTACTTCAAGAAGAGTACCCTATGTTGCCGCCACCAAGCATAGAAGAGGTTGAGAAGGGTATAGGCCGGCTAAAGAAAAACAAAGCCCCGGGAGCCGATGGTATACCAGCCGAACTATTTTAACACGGTGGACCAGCTTTTTGTCAAGCAATTCATGAGATTATAGTGCACGTGTGGGAGCATGAAGAAATTCCAGAAGACTGGCGAAAAGGAATAATTTGCCCCATACATAAGAAGGGAGATGTCACAACGTGCAGCGATTATAGAGGTATCACGTTGTTGAGTACCACCTATAAGATACTCTCCTCTATCCTACAAGACCGGATAACCCCATACGCTAAAACCATCATCGGACAATATCAGTGTGGTTTCATTCCAGGCAAATCAACAACTGATCAGATCCTTACCCTTAGGCAGGCGATGGAAAAATGTCTAGAATTTAACATCCCAACATACCATCTGTTTATAGACATTAAGGCCGCCTACGATAGTATAGCCAGGGTAGAACTTTACAAAGCCATGAGAGAATTCGGCATCCCAAATAAATTGACACGACTATGTAGGTTGACCATGACTAACGTAACAAGCCAAGTAAAAATAGCCGGATTACTATCCAAACCAATCAACATATTTAATGGACTCCGACAAGGGGATGGTTTGGCCTGCCTCCTCTTCAACTTGGCGTTGGAGAAAGCGATCCGTGACTCTGGCACGGCAACAAGAAGGACCATCGTCAAAAGGTCCAGCCAGATACTGGCTTACGCAGACGACATCATCGGAAGAACCGAGCAAGCTGTACATGATTCCTTCATCCAGATCGAGCAGGCGGCACAAAATCTGGGGCCGCACATTAGTGAAGGTAAAACAAAGTACATGGTGGCGTCGAATGCGAGAGGAACAGTTGGGCAAACAATCAAGGTAGCGGAGCACGAATTTGAAGTGGTGCAATCCTTTAAATACCTTGGGTCAATAGTAGCAGCCGATAACAATATAGAAGAAGAAATACGCGGGCGGCTTCTCAAATCCAACAGAGCCTACTATAGTCTGTCAAAGCTCTTCAAATCCAGAAATCTCACCATAACTTCAAAACTGCTGCTGTACAGGACCATGGTCCTGCCAGTACTCACATATGGATCCGAGACTTGGGTGCTTAGCAAAAGGCACTCCGGTTCGAGAGTAAAGTCTTAAAGAGAATTGTTGGCCCCATATGTGAGGAAGGACGAATCCAGAGACGGTATAATCATGAATTGTACGCAATCTACCTTGAAGCAGATATCGTGACAAAAATTAAGCTCGGTAGACTCCGGTGGGCAGGGCACCTAGCTCGCATGAGCGAAGAGGAACCTGCTCGGAAAGTTCTTTGTGGTACATTATATGGTAGACCACAGCGTGGTAGACAATGCTTGCGCTGGAGAGATGGCGTAGACCAGGACGCCCGGAGCCTTGGGGTGCGCAACTGGATGGCGGCGGCTCGAGACCGGGATGGGTGGAGAGGAGGCCAGGACCGGACCCCGGTTGTCAAGCCGACGATGATGATGATGACGCTCGGGTGTTGACAAATAGCCGTGTGTGTCGTGAATTTGTTTTTTTTTTGTAGACTCTGTATGGGGAATCCATTATTTAACATTTTTACACGTAAGTAGTCGACGGATTCACATAATCTCTTCTTACGGCACTTCTTAATAATTATAGCTTTCAAACGGTATATTTTTTATTGTCGGGCGTTCGGTTTGAGTATATTAAAAAGAGAGTCCAAAAAATTTGTTAACGCCTGTGGTCGATATTCTACCATCAGCTTGTGGTGTTGCATGTGTGCGTAGAGTATCCCTACCAGCGTGAGAACCTTACTCCAATCGGAGTAAATTTACTCTAATTTTGAGAAAATAAATCTACTCCACCATTTGGTTTTTGATGTGTAAACATCTATGCTGGCGGTCGAGTGAAAAAAAACGTGAACGTTCGTGTGCAACGTTACGTCGTGCACTTTACGTTGTAGCACGTTACGTTACGAAATCTGATTTGCCCCGACCAAAACAAATTGATTTTAACGCCACCGAGAATTAGATTATAAATACTTCATCACGACCACTCATTTATATTGTTTTTGCCAACGACGAAAGCAAATTGTTTTTAGCGCGACCGACGATTTTATCATTTTAACACTTATATTTTTATAGTTTTTTCTTTAATTTTTAATTATTCCCCGAACAAAATGGACGCGACACTAGTAGTTTAAAAGAAAACAAAATCAAAACAAAAATAATAATAGTCAGCTGTAGGGATTGACAATTGACTGTAGGTATGGCAGGTCAATGGCTGTAGGAATGGTAAAATATCGGGTGCGTTCAGTGATACAAATCTGAACTTTAATTCTACGCTTACATTATACTGCTTTTAAACGATGCAATTTCTTCTTGCAAGTTTTAGGCACGTAGATGAGGGACGTAGGTGGCTGGGATATACAAAATAGCTGAGGTTGAACAAATTGCAGAGTTATCGGCTACTTTTGTACTTGCACAAAGTTAATATTCATTAAAAATCACAGCGTCCAATTCCATAGGCGATTGATGGTGTCAATCAATTGAAACTGCGATTTTAGTGATTTCCACTGACAACAACTGCAACTAAATATCCTAAAAACTCAAGATATATAATTTGCCGGCTATCTCATAGTGACATTCATTTGAGGTTCGTTCAGTATAAAATTAAGACTGAACTTTTTGTAAGTTTTACTCGATGGAAAGAAGGAGTTTCATAAGGGTTGCAAGTTCGTTGACAGTTCTAACTGGATATTTTAATTCGGCCCCTGTCAGTCAAACCATTAAGTTCCTTTGGAATTTGGGTACGGTGTCATTTAATTGAAACCACGATTTAAGTGCTCTCCGCTGACAGTTTTTGTTTGTCGCTCAGAGAGTGATTACCATAAACAATAACCATGTGTGTAATGTGAAGTTATCTTAAAGTTGAGAGTGAGCTACATAGCAGGATCTTTCAGTACCGAACCTTCACCTTTCGTTGGACACTTCACCCATACCAGCCTTTTAGTGCTTGGAAATTTCGTTACAGCGGTTCCCCCACTGGGTATTTCGCTGCCGTTCTTTCAACACTAAGCTTTTTAAGCACTGGCTACATATAAGTAATGTAGTGTTAATTATTCAATATGTTTCTATTGATGACGTTCAGTGACAAAAATCAGGCACTTGGCCAAACGTTGATGTTTACACATATTTAACCGTGAGTCCCGGCACTCACATATTTTTTTTTTAGATCTACTCCTTTTTTCCCACACTAAAAAAATCAAAAATTCTTAAGCCAAACTATATGAAAGGGCTGTGTTGTTCAGTTTTTTCACCAACTCTGAATCTGAACGTTTAAATTTAAAATTCTATTCAGTTCTGAAAATGAATTTGGGTATGTGATTTATTTTGTTTTGGTTAAAAATACAATTTTTGAAGGTTTTTTCTTTTTTTCAAATCTACTCCACAATTTTCCTATTTACTCCACTTATTTGTACAAATCTGTTCCGAAATTTAACTACTGAGGTTCTAACCCTGATCCCTACTCATTGTAAGTAGATGCAGAGTACATCATTCGGAACAAAACAACAAATATTGCGTCTTAGCTACATGAAACACGTTGGAAGTGAACTTTTGGTACACCACGCTCGGGTGTTGACAAATAGCCGTGTGTGTCGTGAATTTGTTTTTTTTTTTGTAGACTCTGTATGGGGAATCCATTATTTAACATTTTTACACGTAAGTACTCGACGGATTCACATAATCTCTTCTGATGGCACTTCTAATTCATAATAGCTTTCAAATGGTATATTTTTTATTGTCGGGCGTTCGGTTTAAGTATATTTAAAAGGGAGTACAAAAAAATTGTTAACGTATTAGTATAAGGATTATATGTTTTTGCAGCTTTTGGTGTTGCATGTGTGCGTAGAGTATCCCTACCAGCGTGAGAACCTTACTCCAGTCGGAGTAAATTTACTCTAGTTTAGAGAAAATAAATCTACTCCACCACTTGGTTTTTTTTTTTTAGATCTACTCCTTTTTTCCCACACTAAAAATATCAAAAATTTTAAGCCAAACTATATGAAAGGGCTGTGTTGTTCAGTTTTCTAACCAACTCTGAATCTGAACGTTTAAATTTAAAATTCTATTCAGTTCTGAAAGTGAATTTGGGTATGTGATTTATTTTGTTTTTGTTAAAAATACAATTTTTGAAGGTTTTTTCTTTTTTTTAAATCTACTCCAGAAATTTCCTATTTACTCCACTTTTTTGTACAAATCTGCTACGAAATTTAACTACTGAGGTTCTAGGTTAGGTTAGGTTAGAAGGGGTGATTATACGGCAAGCCGTAACACCGCACTCGGATCTCATTGGATCTATTGTGGTCCCCAGGGTATGGTGAAGGTGAAAATAAGGGTGGATGAGGAAAGGAGTTAGAGGAGTTTAGGTGTGGGTATGAGAAGCCTCCCTGAACCAACCCGACTTTTGAGTAAATTTCAGGATGTTCCTTAGTGGCAAAAACGAGATGTCGCTCAGTTCATCAAAGAAGTAATCTCCGAGGGCCAATTTTCTAGTTCTTACTAAGCTGGGGCATTCACAAAGGAAGTGATAAGAGCCCTCCTCCGCCTCCTCATCCTGACACCCTCTGCACAAGTCGGATGAGCTGATGCCCATTCTGCGCATGTGGGTTCCCATTGAGTTGTGACCCGTTAGGATTCCAACTAAAAGGGACAGTTGAGGTCTGCTTAGTTCAAGAAGGAAGTCTGTTTTTTTCCTTGAGATGTTCGGCCATAGATTCCTCGAGACCCGACAAGTATCAAGTGCTGACCATCTATCGTTTGCGGCATCGAGGAAGCATTTGCAAATTATGTTCTTTTCCTGTGCAAATGGCATAGAAACGGAGGATACGGTTTGGCTTGGATCAAGGTAAGATCCAATTTTGGCCAGTTTATCCGCCATTTCATTTCCATATATGTCACGATGTCCTGGGACCCATCGAAGGGTAACTGAGTAGTTTCAACTCGTTACGGCAACAGTTTACCAGTTTAGACTTTGTGACAACCGAAGCAATGGATTTAATTGCCGCCTGGCTATCAATGAAGATGTCAATGTTTCTATTTACGAATTCAAAAGTGGCAAGACTTTTTGCTGCCTCGTAAATTGCAAGCACTTTGGCTTGGAAAACACTGCAGAAATCTGGAAGTTTTATTGATCTATTCAGGGGTGGGTTATCTGAGAAGATGCCTGACCCTACCCCATCACCCGATCGTTATCAATTTAAATGACCCGGTTGGCCGCCCAGAGGTCCCTTGAGGGGACATCTGTTGGGGCCACTGGGTTGAAAGCAATGTGCGGTGCAGTATAGTCCGTTTGACTGTCTTTGTCCATGAAAGTCATTATGGTTTTATGTCCAAAATGGCCTCCTACCCAGTTTTTGCATTGGTTGAGTCTTAGAGCACTGTTGGCTGCCACTTCCTTCGTAAATAAATCGAGTGGGGCTAGTGAAAGAAACGTTTCCAGGGCTGCGGTAGGAGTAGTTTTCATGGCACTAGTAGTGCCAATACATGCAAGTCTCTGAACTTTTGTTATAGTCTTAATATTGGTTGCCTTTTCTAGGGCTGGCCACCAAACCAGACATGCGTATGTCAGTATTGGCCTTACTATGGCTGTGAACATCCAATGAATGGTTCTTGGGCTGGGACCCCATCTTTTTCCAAAAATTCGACTGCATGTATAGAATGCTATTAAAGCCTTCCTTTCTCGTTCTTTAATATTTTCTTTCCAGTTTAGCTTACGGTCTAATATCAAACCAAGATATTTTGCCGTACCAGTGATCTGGACCGGAGTCCCATTTATGGTGGGAGGATTTATGTTTGGAATATTATGTTTCCTTGTAAACAAAACTAGCTCTGTCTTTTGTGGGTTGACATTTAGTCCGCAATTGCTGGCCCAGTTACTGAGCTTGTCAAGAGATGTTTGTAAAAGCTCACACATCGCTTAGACTGAGTTTAATTAGTATCTCATTAACGACTAAAAGCCAGAGCAAGGGGGATAAAACCCCTCCTTGCGGAGTGCCTCTGCATGTCCTAACTTTTAGCTTGCTATGACCTATTTCTTCACTTACAAGTCTCGTTTGAAGCATCGAGTCAATCCAGTTTGAAAGCATCGGATCAATATTAAAGCAGTTAAGGGCTCGCCAAATTGCACTGTTTTCGACGTTATTAAAGGCCCCTTCTATATCCAGGAATGCTCCCAAGGTAAACTCCTTGAATTGGATTAATTTTTCAATTGTGCCGACCACTTCATGAAGTGCCGTCTCAACGGATTTGCCCTTCATATACGCATGTTGGGCCTGCGAGAGGAAACTAACATTAAGTTTCAGGCGAATGTGCGTTTCTATTAGTCTTTCTAAAGTCTTAAGAAGAAAGGAGGACAGGCTTATTGGCCTGAAGTCTTTCGCTTCAGTATGAGTGGGCTTGCCTGCTTTCGGAATGAAGATAACATTGACTTCTCTCCAACTAGATGGAATGTAGGTAATGTTCAGACATTTTCTAAAAATATCCACTAGAATTGGAACAATAACATCCTTAGAACTTTAGAGCATAATCGGAATTATGCCATCAGGTCCTGCGCACTTGTATGCCGAGAGGGAGTCAATGGCCCAAGCCACCTTCCTACTATCTACGATTTGGTTTCCAATATTAGAGATCGCACTTATAGTCGGTTCACTGTCCACAGGAGATGAATCAATGATACATCCTGGGAAGTGAGTGTTCATAAGTGACTCTAAAGTTTCTGAGCAGGTGTCAGTCCAGGTTTTATCGGGTTTTTTCAAAAAGCCCGGTGGAGTGCTGACCTTTGATCTTGAAGAGATCCCAGTCAGCAGGTTCATTACTGTATTTTGCTCTATTGAAAAGCCTCCTTGAGTTTTTCCTAAGAATGGATAGCTCTTCGGACCACCATACGGGGTTGAGCTTACCCTTGCCTTTGATAATGGGGCATGTACTTTCATAGGCATCATTTATAGATGCTGTTAGTTTATTAACCTGTTTTTCAATATCCGAGCGGTCTAACGAAGGTTCATTATAGCAGTTACCTAACGATGAGGCCAATCTTATATTGAAGGGTTCCCAGTTTGTTTCCCTGGGGTTACGATAGGGTTTCTGATTTTCAACGTCATGCTCTATTTGGAATGTTAACATTCTATGGTCTGAGAATGTCACATTGCTTGAGACCTTCCAGTTGCTGATTACTATAGATTCAGAGTTCGTGGAAAGGGTAACATCGAGCACTTCGCTTCTAGTTTTGGTAATAAAGGTTGGTTCATTACCTCTATTTAGTATCAACATATTATTTTTAATAATGAATTCAAATAGTGACTCACGTCTTACGTTTGTGTCAGTGCTCCCCCACTGTTGATGATGGGCATTTGCATCGCAGCCTGTCAGGAGGTCCCATCCGTTCTTACCTGCTGCTGCCACCAGATCTTCAAATACCGCTGATGGCGGAGGGCCCGGTTCGTCACCTGGCATGTATATGGAGGCTAAGATCAGGGGCGGGGCCCCCTTTCTTTCGCACTTCACTGTTGTCATGTCTCTGTTACAATGGGGAGATAGGAGGAAAAGATTTATATGTTTTTTCGCCACTATACACGTACGGTAGTTACCTTCTGTAGGCCCTTTATAGAAGTACAGGATATAATCTTTGGATCTGAGTCCACAGATGTTGCCACTGTTCACCCATGGCTCCTGTATCAGGGCGATGTCATATTTTTCTTTCGACAAGAAAGAGATTAAGGTGGCTGAGGCCAACTTACTGTGCTGGAGGTTTTGCTGTAGCACTTTCATCATTTTTATTTTTGTGAGGTAAGTTGGCTACCGTCAGCGGTCGCACCTTAACCTCATTGATGCCGATACAAATTTTGTAACCTTTGGATGGAAGTAAAGCCATTGTCTCATGATTAAGCATGACAATAGCTTCCTGGCCCGATTTTGTGGGCTCTTCCATCTCCATGACCTACCAATCTGCATTCGGAAAGTCAGGATTGAGTCTTCGAAGAAAGTTCTCAAGCCGTTCTTTCGTCATGCGTGGGCCCGGAATATTAATGCGGACTTTGGGTCTAGTGGGGAGGTCTTTTTTAAAAGCAACTTTTAACATTGCCCCTGAAAAAACTTCTTTCATTCCGATGATTTTTGCTCTTAGCCAGTTAAGAGTATATTCGTCCCGGCACGTGAGCACTTTAAAACCCTTAAACGACGACAAAGGCCCGAATCTTGGCAAAATGTTGGTGGAGGAGAGCACCTCGTCGTTAACACAGTCGAGTAGCTTTTCCTCCACTTGAGCCCACTGCTCTTCATTTAGCCGTCTATCCGGGCTCCCTTCTTTGATAACGGCCACTTGAAGGCTCTCTTTTACCAGATCAGCCAACGTACCTGCGCTATTTGTTGTCTTAGGCTTTTTGTTGGCTGTGGGTGGAGGGGGAGTCGAGTCGTTTTGTCTATTTCTCTTCCTTTGGCTACTTAGGCCAGCATCATTGACCCTTAAGTGCCTTGGGCCGCTGAAAGTTAACCTTTCAGAGATCGGCCTCACTTGTGGGTTGCTGTCCTTCACCGGTTTGGAAGAGGAGACACCCTGGTTCTTGTCTGTCACTGATTTTTTCTTCGCATCGTCAATTCTGGGATTGGCTGGCTCGAGCTTGGCAAGAAGCTTTTGGACCCAACTCAGCCGTTTCCAGTCTCTCAGACACAACTTTTTGGGGTCGGTTTGGCCATACCTTCGCACGGCTCTCCTCGCATTTTCAATCTTTTTGAACACTGGGCCTTGATTCCCTTCCGTGTTCTGCTTATTTGGATCCACCAGTTTTTCCTCGATCGGGTTTGGCCCATGCGGGCATCAATCTTCGGAGACGGTATGCAGCAGAGTGTTAGAACACCCTGCGCGATCTGCGCAGACTTCGCTTGGTGCACTTGATCCAGGTCCTTTGGGAGTCGAGGTTGCTTTGGCATGTGACGTTGTCAAGGTTTTGGCCAAGGATTAGCCTCTATCCGTCCTCTGTCCTATAGCGGGATTGGCATCCACAGTAAAATCTGCGTCTGAGCCGTCGGTGCTAGCGAAGGACCGAAAATCATCTTCGAGGAGAAGATTCTCCTCATCCGACGTTATCACTCCCCCGCCAGTCGCGTCCTCAGAGTCGAGGAAGTCCATGAGATTCTCGGAGAGAACCTCATCAACCTCCTCGGCACCACCACCACTAAAGACAGGAATGCTGTCTTCAGCTTTTTTTAAAATATGGTTTGTCACTGGCGACTTATCCTCTTTCGAGGCCAAGCCATCGCCGGCAGCCGTGACTACTGCCGACTCTTGAGCGTATATCCCCACTCGATTTTCATTCTTTTGCTGACTTTTATCCATATTTTTAGATAAAATCTCTGTTTTGTTTTGGTTTCTTAGTTGTTTGACATTGCAGCGGGATTGCTGAAACATCAAAACGTGAGCCCCCCCACCACGTCAAGGTGAAACCTCGGGGAGGACTGACGTTCTAACCCTGATCCCTACTCATTGTAAGTAGATGCAGCGTACATCATTCGGAACAAAACAACAAATATTGCGTCTAAGCTACATGAAACACGTTGGAAGTGAACTTTTGGTACACCACGCTCGGGTGCTGACAAATAGCCGTGTGTGTCGTGAATTTGTTTTTTTTTGTAGACTCTGTATGGGGAATCCATTATTTAACATTTTTACACGTAAGTAGTCGACGGATTCACATAATCTCTTCTGATGGCACTTCTAATTAATATTAGCTTTCAAATGGTATATTTTTTATTGTCGGGCGTTCGGTTAAAGTATATTAAAAAGGGAGTACAAAAAAAATTGTTAACGTATTAATGTAATGATAGTATCGCCTGTGGTCGAAATTCGACTATCTGTATTTATATATTAATATATATTGTATTTTTTTGCAGCTTTTGGTGTTGCATGTGTGCGTTGAGTATCCCTACCAGCGTGAGAACCTTACTCCAATCGGAGTAAATTTTCTCTAGTTTTGAAAAAATAAATCTACTCCACCACTTCGTTTTTTTTAGATCTGCTCCTTTTTTCCCACACTAAAAAAATCAAAAATACTTAAGCCAAACTATATGAAAGGGCTGTGTTGTTCAGTTTTCTAACCAACTCTGGCTCTGAACGTTTAAATTTAAAATTCTATTCAGTTCTGAAAGTGAATTTGGGTATGTGATTTATTTTGTTTTTGTTGAAAATACAATTTTTGAAGGTTTTTTCTTTTTTTCAAATCTACTATAGAAATTTCCTATTTACTCCACTTTTTTGTACAAATCTGCTCCAAGATTTAACTACTGAGGTTCTAACCCTGATCCCTACTCATTGTGAGTAGTAGTAGATGAAGGGTACATCATTCGGAACGAAACAACAAATATTGCGTCTAAGCTACATGAAACACGTTGGAGGTGAACTTTTGGTACACTACCCTTTTTTTTTTTTTTTACACTTTTTATGTGGAGAATCCATTATTTAACGTTCGGTGTTCGGTTTAAGTATATTTAAAAGGGAGTACAAAAAAATTGCTAACGTATTAATATAATGATTTTATTTTCGTGCAGCTTTTGGTGTTGCATGTCCCAAGCAACACAATTGAGTCTTCAAGATATCTCTAAAAGCTATTTTCGAATATCTTTCAACTCTTTACACAATCTTGAAGAGGTCGTTAAGACCCAAAAAGGCCTAAAGGGGAGGAGCCTATTGTATGGAGCGAAGAGTTCTAAATAAAGTATTTGTAAGAGTTTATAGAGATCATTTTTTTGACGCATCTTTAAAGATGCTCTCAAGCGGTTTTGAAGATTTTTTTTGTAGTCAAAAGTGTAAACTTGGAGGGAGAAAATAATATAACGAATAATTTCTTTCTCTTTTACACAAATACAATTTAATAACAATTTAAATGAAATAGAACGATTTTAAACTAAAAAGTAAAGCCATGACAATTCTTTATGTTCATGTAGGGTTAGATTTACAATTAATTTTATAAAGTCCTTAACGATGTGTATTTTGTATTGCAAGAAAAGATTTACTTAAAAATCGCATACTCTACCCCACATAGAATAAACGCGCCTTGAAATAAAAAAGTATTTACAAGTTAAAATCAAGAAAAATAATACAAAATTCACTGACAACAAAAGAAAACAAATGTTTTTATGAATTATTATCTCCCACAGTGTTACTAAACAAATAAAAGTGCAGGCATTATACATGTAACTGTACTTTATTCAATATTATGTATTTAATAAATATTTTTTTCGCAATTGAACGAAATAAATATGGCGAACGTATTTTGTTGGGCATGTATCAAGATATTCCTTCCTACAGGGTGCCTCATGAAATGTAGGTACTACTTGGATAAATTATTCTCATATCAATAAAATGAGCGTTTGGTTAACATTGAGCCCTTAAAAAGTTTTGACGTTGCATGATTAAAATTTCACATTAAAAAGGAAAATGTAGCAGTTATTTTTTTTAAGAAAAAATATTGCCTTATATTTTCGCTTTGCCATATTTTCATCGTCAGTTTTATGACAGTAACAGATGGTTGAAAAATTAGCTTAATTCCCTATTACCCTGGTTTGGACAGACAGACGGGGGTTATCCAATGGTATAAACAATATTTTTTTGATCCAAATCTGTCCAAACACCGCAGTTTTTAAGAAAAATTTCACTACCTACATAATATGTCTACCTATGTACAATTGCACATTAAAATTTTTTATTGAAATAAATAATACAACATACAAAAACTGTATTAAAAATATACGTTTAACTATGTCACCCTTTACAAAAAATATGTGTAACTTTGTATAAACTAACTACCGTTTAAAGAGTTTCTTAAGATGTCGTCAAAACATCTGTGTTATAATCACATTTTTCTAGAGTCAGAAACCTCTTAACGACTTCATGATAAGATATCAAACGAATGAACTTGAAAGAAGAGAGAGACAATGAAAGTGTCAACTGAGTGTCAACAAAGAGTTAAAGAAAAAAAAAACTATAAGCAATTATCTATTACTATGTTCATTCGCGTACTAAAATAATTGATGAACAATTTTTGGTGTTAAGTCTCTTGCAGCTCCCTAAACTCTTTTTCAATTTTCAAATTAATAGTACCTACATATGTACAATAAATACGAAAATAAAAAAAGCGCAATTCACAAATGTCAGATGACACAAAAAAATTTTTTTCAAACAAAAGAGAATATTAATTCTACTTAAAGACACAATTTTAAGCCTTCATAAAGACATTTTAGGAATAACATCTGCAAAATATCTTCGAAATGTATTTGAAAGAGTACTCTTGCGCAATTTAAACATACTCCTTTTAAAAAGGTTGTAAAGAGGATCTACAGAGAGTCAATATAAACACATTTGCCATGAAGATATTCAAGATGTTTAAAAGACGTTTTTGTAATAGTTAAAACAAACAACACTTTTCTAGAGCAAAGTAACAGATCATAGAGTGTAGTGGTATTAAGAAGATTGAACTAACAGTTTGTTAAGAGCTCATAAATTTGTTTGGAGAACACTTCAAGAGTTTATGTGTTGCTTGGGGTGTGCGTAGAGTATCCCTACCAGCGTGAGAACCTTACTCCAATCGGAGTAAATTTATTCTAGTTTTGAGAAAATGTTTGTTTTTGTTAAAAATACAATTTTTGAAGGTTTTTTCTTTTTTTCAAATCAACTATAGAAATTTCCTATTTACTCCACTTTTTTGTACAAATCTGCTCCGAAATTTAACTACTGAGGTACTAACCCTGATCCCTACTCATCGTAAGTAGATGCAGAGTACATCATTCGGAACAAAAAACATGATGGAGGTCAGCCATCAGCCGAATAGGGGGAATAACATGTAGCATACGAAACCATGCACGTGCCGTAACTATTCGGGACTGGTGGAAGTGTGATCATAGCCTCTTCGCGGCGGCCGCTAGAAACAAGCCTTTAAAAAGTTTTGGCTAATATGATCGGGCTGGTTCCACAGGTTGGCAACAGGTTAATTCCCTGTTCCGTAAAACTAAACGAATTTCGAGACCTACAACAAGCCTCGGAAACGGACTGATCTCACGACGACAACCCACGCAAAGAAAACGGAAAAATGGTTTACGAATTTTCTTATGGAACGTACGATCGCTCTATAGAGCTCGAGCTGCTCAGCAGCTAGCCGATGCCCTGTCAAAATATAAAGCTGACATAACAGCACTACAAGAAATAAGATGGACAGGGAATGGTGTTCTACAGAAGAAAGATTGTGACTTATATTACAACTGTCATACAAAACACCATGTACTCGGGGTAGGCTTCCGCGTCGGCAAAAAAATTAAGGCTGCCATCATCGGCTTTAACGCTATAAGCGAAAGGCTATGCACCCTTCGCGTGCGAAGCAAATTTAAGAACATCAGCCCCATTAACGTTCACGGACCTACGGAGGAGTCCTCAGACGAAGAAAAAGAGACTTACTACGGACAAGTCGAGAGGGCCCTCAATGCCTGTCCAAGGAATGACGTACAAATCATCCTTGGGGACTTGAATGCAAAAATAGGTCGGGAGCCGGTATTCAGGCACTACGCAGGCACCCATAGTTTGCATGAGAACACTAAAATGACAATGGACTTCGAGTCTTAGAATTGGCAGCATCGAAAAACATGGTCGTTGCGAGTACCAGGTTCCCGCGTAAAGATATCTACAAAAAAAATAAAAAAACCTGGGTATCACCTGATGGAGTCACTCGTAACCAAATTGACCACGTGTTGATAGACCGTCGCCACTACTCGAACTTGATGACGGTACAAACGTACCGAGGTGCCAATATCGACTCGGATCACTATCTTGTTGGTATGGTTTTCCGAGGGCGGATTGCCTTGCGAAGACGTATTGCATCCGCCGATCAGGTTCGAATCAACACGGCTGCTCTGCGCAATGAAAACACCAGTAACACCTTTGGTAATGCATTAGGACTCGCCCTAGAACTGGGTAGAGTAAGTCCTGGAGCCAGTATGCTGGGCGTAGATGAGAAGTGGACACGCCTAAAGAATACTGTCATTAGTACTGCCAACTCCATCTTAGGCAGCAGACGTAGAAATCGGAACGACTGGTTTGATGATGAATGTAAGCTAGCGACTGAACGTAAGAATGTTGCGTACCGAGCAATGCAACAATCTCATAGAACGCGGGCACACTAAGACGAATAAAAAGAGCTCAGAAGAATTGAAAAAACGGCTTCACAGATAGAAAAAATCAGCCTGGGAGAAGAACATAATCTGTGAAATAGAGAAAAGCCGAGAGCGAGGTCCGCACCAGGCGCGGAAGTTCTACCAATCCGTCCGAAACATGACGCAGTACACACCACGCTGCATATACTGCAAGGACGGAGAGGGAAATCTGATCACCTATCCTCAAAGCATAATGGAGCGATGGGAAGTGTACTTCAATGAATTGCTAAATGGTCAGCTCACTGCAGAAGTGGAGGCTCCACTACTTCAAGAAGAGTACCCTATGTTGCCGCCACCAAGCATAGAAGAGGTTGAGAAGGGTATAGGCCGGCTAAAGAAAAACAAAGCCCCGGGAGCCGATGGTATACCAGCCGAACTATTTTAACACGGTGGGCCAGCTTTTTGTCAAGCAATTCATGAGATTATAGTGCACGTGTGGGAGCATGAAGAAATTCCAGAAGACTGGCGAAAAGGAATAATTTGCCCCATACATAAGAAGGGAGATGTCACAACGTGCAGCAATTATAGAGGTATCACGTTGTTGAGTACCGCCTATAAGATACTCTCCTCTATCCTACAAGACCGGATAACACCAGTGTGGTTTCATTCCAGGCAAATCAACAACTGATCAGATCCTTACCCTTAGGCAGGCGATGGAAAAATGTCTAGAATTTAACATCCCAACATACCATCTGTTTATAGACTTTAAGGCCGCCTACGATAGTATAGCCAGGGTAGAACTTTACAAAGCCATGAGAGAATTCGGCATCCCAAATAAATTGACACGACTATGTAGGTTGACCATGACTAACGTAACAAGCCAAGTAAAAATAGCCGGATTACTATCCAAACCAATCAACATATTTAATGGACTCCGACAAGGGGATGGTTTGGCCTGCCTCCTCTTCAACTTGGCGTTGGAGAAAGCGATCCGTGACTCTGGCACGGCAACAAGAGGGACCATCGTCAACAGGTCCAGCCAGATACTGGCTTACGCAGACGACATCGACATCATCGGAAGAACCGAGCAAGGCGGCACAAAATCTGGGGCCGCACATTAGTGAAGGTAAAACAAAGTACATGGTGGCGTCGAATGCGAGAGGAACAGTTGGGCAAACAATCAAGGTAGCGGAGCACGAATTTGAAGTGGTGCAATCCTTTAAATACCTTGGGTCAATAGTAGCAGCCGATAACAATATAGAAGAAGAAATACGCGGGCGGCTTCTCAAATCCAACAGAGCCTACTATAGTCTGTCAAAGCTCTTCAAATCCAGAAATCTCACCATAACTTCAAAACTGCTGCTGTACAGGACCATGGTCCTGCCAGTACTCACATATGGATCCGAGACTCGGGTGCTTAGCAAAAGGCAATCCGGTTCGAGAGTAAAGTCTTAAAGAGAATTGTTGGCGCCATATGTGAGGAAGGACGAATCCAGAGACGGTATAGTCATGAATTGTACGCAATCTAACTTGAAGCAGATATCGTGACAAAAATTAAGCTCGGTAGACTCCGGTGGGCAGGGCACCTAGCTCGCATGAGCGAAGAGGAACCTGCTCGGAAAGTTCTTTGTGGTACATTATATGGTAGACGACAGCGTGGTAGACAATGCTTGCGCTGGAGAGATGGCGTAGACCAGGACGCCCGGAGCCTTGGGGTGCGCAACTGGATGGCGGCGGCTCGAGACCGGGATGGGTGGAGAGGAGGCCAGGACCGGACCCCGGTTGTCAAGCCGACGATGATGATGATGACGCTCGGGTGTTGACAAATAGCCGTGTGTGTCGTGAATTTGTTTTTTTTTTGTAGACTCTGTATGGGGAATCCATTATTTAACATTTTTACACGTAAGTAGTCGACGGATTCACATAATCTCTTCTTACGGCATTTCTTAATAATTATAGCTTTCAAACGGTATATTTTTTATTGTCGGGCGTTCGGTTTGAGTATATTAAAAAGAGAGTCCAAAAAATTTGTTAACGCCTGTGGTCGATATTCTACCATCAGCTTGTGGTGTTGCATGTGTGCGTAGAGTATCCCTACCAGCGTGAGAACCTTACTCCAATCGGAGTAAATTTACTCTAATTTTGAGAAAATAAATCTACTCCACCATTTGGTTTTTGATGTGTAAACATCTATGCTGGCGGTCGAGTGAAAAAAAACGTGAACGTTCGTGTGCAACGTTACGTCGTGCACTTTACGTTGTAGCACGTTACGTTACGAAATCTGATTTGCCCCGACCAAAACAAATTGATTTTAACGCCACCGAGAATTAGATTATAAATACTTCATCACGACCACTCATTTATATTGTTTTTGCCAACGACGAAAGCAAATTGTTTTTAGCGCGACCGACGATTTTATCATTTTAACACTTATATTTTTATAGTTTTTTCTTTAATTTTTAATTATTCCCCGAACAAAATGGACGCGACACTAGTAGTTTAAAAGAAAACAAAATCAAAACAAAAATAATAATAGTCAGCTGTAGGGATTGACAATTGACTGTAGGTATGGCAGGTCAATGGCTGTAGGAATGGTAAAATATCGGGTGCGTTCAGTGATACAAATCTGAACTTTAATTCTACGCTTACATTATACTGCTTTTAAACGATGCAATTTCTTCTTGCAAGTTTTAGGCACGTAGATGAGGGACGTAGGTGGCTGGGATATACAAAATAGCTGAGGTTGAACAAATTGCAGAGTTATCGGCTACTTTTGTACTTGCACAAAGTTAATATTCATTAAAAATCACAGCGTCCAATTCCATAGGCGATTGATGGTGTCAATCAATTGAAACTGCGATTTTAGTGATTTCCACTGACAACAACTGCAACTAAATATCCTAAAAACTCAAGATATATAATTTGCCGGCTATCTCATAGTGACATTCATTTGAGGTTCGTTCAGTATAAAATTAAGACTGAACTTTTTGTAAGTTTTACTCGATGGAAAGAAGGAGTTTCATAAGGGTTGCAAGTTCGTTGACAGTTCTAACTGGATATTTTAATTCGGCCCCTGTCAGTCAAACCATTAAGTTCCTTTGGAATTTGGGTACGGTGTCATTTAATTGAAACCACGATTTAAGTGCTCTCCGCTGACAGTTTTTGTTTGTCGCTCAGAGAGTGATTACCATAAACAATAACCATGTGTGTAATGTGAAGTTATCTTAAAGTTGAGAGTGAGCTACATAGCAGGATCTTTCAGTACCGAACCTTCACCTTTCGTTGGACACTTCACCCATACCAGCCTTTTAGTGCTTGGAAATTTCGTTACAGCGGTTCCTCCACTGGGTATTTCGCTGCCGTTCTTTCAACACTAAGCTTTTCAAGCACTGGCTACATATAGGTAATGTAGTGTTAATTATTCAATATGTTTCTATTGATGACGTTCAGTGACAAAAATCAGGCACTTGGCCAAACGTTGATGTTTACACATATTTAACCGTGAGTCCCGGCACTCACATATTTTTTTTTTAAATCTACTCCTTTTTTCCCACACTAAAAAAATCAAAAATTCTTAAGCCAAACTATATGAAAGGGCTGTGTTGTTCAGTTTTCTCACCAACTCTGAATCTGAACGTTTAAATTTAAAATTCTATTCAGTTCTGAAAATGAATTTGGGTATGTGATTTATTTTGTTTTGGTTAAAAATACAATTTTTGAAGGTTTTTTCTTTTTTTCAAATCTACTCCACAATTTTCCTATTTACTCCACTTATTTGTACAAATCTGTTCCGAAATTTAACTACTGAGGTTCTAACCCTGATCCCTACTCATTGTAAGTAGATGCAGAGTACATCATTCGGAACAAAACAACAAATATTGCGTCTAAGCTACATGAAACACGTTGGAAGTGAACTTTTGGTACACCACGCTCGGGTGTTGACAAATAGCCGTGTGTGTCGTGAATTTGTTTTTTTTTTTTGTAGACTCTGTATGGGGAATCCATTATTTAACATTTTTACACGTTAGTACTCGACGGATTCACATAATCTCTTCTGATGGCACTTCTAATTCATAACAGCTTTCAAATGGTATATTTTTTATTGTCGGGCGTTCGGTTTAAGTATATTTAAAAGGGAGTACAAAAAAATTGTTAACGTATTAATATAAGGATTATATGTTTTTGCAGCTTTTGGTGTTGCATGTGTGCGTAGAGTATCCCTACCAGCGTGAGAACCTTACTCCAATCGGAGTAAATTTACTCTAGTTTAGAGAAAATAAATCTACTCCACCACTTGGTTTTTTTTTTTTAGATCTACTCCTTTTTTCCCACACTAAACAAATCAAAAATTTTAAGCCAAACTATATGAAAGGGCTGTGTTGTTCAGTTTTCTAACCAACTCTGAATCTGAACGTTTAAATTTAAAATTCTATTCAGTTCTGAAAGTGAATTTGGGTATGTGATTTATTTTGTTTTTGTTAAAAATACAATTTTTGAAGGTTTTTTCTTTTTTTTAAATCTACTCCAGAAATTTCCTATTTACTCCACTTTTTTGTACAAATCTGCTACGAAATTTAACTACTGAGGTTCTAGGTTAGGTTAGGTTAGAAGGGGTGATTATACGGCAAGCCGTAACATCGCACTCGGATCTCATTGGATCCATTGTGGTCCCCAGGGTATGGTGAAGGTGAAAATAAGGATGGATGAGGAAAGGAGTTAGAGGAGTTTAGGTGTGGGTATGAGAAGCCTCCCTGAACCAACCCGACTTTTGAGTAAATTTCAGGATGTTCCTTAGTGGCAAAAACGAGATGTCGCTCAGTTCATCAAAGAATTAATCTCCGAGGGCCAATTTTCTAGTTCTTATTAAGCTGGGGCATTCACAAAGGAAGTGATAAGAGCCCTCCTCCGCCTCCTCATCCTGACACCCTCTGCACAAGTCGGATGAGCTGATGCCCATTCTGCGCATGTGGGTTCCCATTGAGTTGTGACCCGTTAGGATTCCAACTAAAAGGGACAGTTGAGGTCTGCTTAGTTCAAGAAGGAAGTCTGTTTTTTTCCTTGAGATGTTCGGCCATAGATTCCTCGAGACCCGACAAGTATCAAGTGCTGACCATCTATCGTTTGCGGCATCGAGGAAGCATTTGCGAATTCTGTTCTTTTCCTGTGCAAGTGGCATAGAAACGGAGGATACGGTTTGGCTTGGATCAAGGGAAGATCCAATTTTGGCCAGTTTATCCGCTATTTCATTTCCATATATGTCACGATGTCCTGGGACCCATCGAAGGGTAACTGAGTAGTTTCAACTCGTTACGGCAACAGTTTACCAGTTTAGACTTTGTGACAACCGAAGCAATGGATTTAATTGCCGCCTGGCTATCAATGAAGATGTCAATGTTTCTATTTACGAATTCAAAAGTGGCAAGACTTTTTGCTGCCTCGTAAATTGCAAGCACTTCGGCTTGGAAAACACTGCAGAAATCTGGAAGTTTTATTGATCTATTCAGGGGTGGGTTATCTGAGAAGATGCCTGACCCTACCCCATCACCCGTCTTGGAACCATCTGTAAAAACCGAATCGTTATCAATTTTAATGACCCGGTTGGCCGCCCAGAGGTCCCTTGAGGGGACATCTGTTGGGGCCACTGGGTTGAAAGCAATGTGCGGTGCAGTATAGTCCGTTTGACTGTCTTTGTCCATGAAAGTCATTATGGTTTTATGTCCAAAATGGCCTCCTACCCAGTTTTTGCATTGGTTGAGTCTTAGAGCACTGTTGGCTGCCACTTCCTTCGTAAATAAATCGAGTGGGGCTAGTGAAAGAAACGTTTCCAGGGCTGCGGTAGGAGTAGTTTTCATGGCACTAGTAGTGCCAATACATGCAAGTCTCTGAACTTTTGTTATAGTCTTAAGATTGGTTGCCTTTTCTAGGGCTGGCCACCAAACCAGACATGCGTATGTCAGTATTGGCCTTACTATGGCTGTGAACATCCAATGAATGGTTCTTGGGCTGGGACCCCATCTTTTTCCAAAAATTCGACTGCATGTATAGAATGCTATTAAAGCCTTCCTTTCTTGTTCTTTAATATTTTCTTTCCAGTTTAGCTTACGGTCTAATATCAAACCAAGATATTTTGCCGTACCAGTGATCTGGACCGGAGTCCCATTTATGGTGGGAGGATTTATGTTTGGAATATTATGTTTCCTTGTAAACAAAACTAGCTCTGTCTTTTGTGGGTTGACATTTAGTCCGCAATTGCTGGCCCAGTTACTGAGCTTGTCAAGAGATGTTTGTAAAAGCTCACACAGTGTAGGTATAAATTTTCCTGATGCCATGATCACGATGTCATCGGCAAAAGCGACGACCTTGACAGCGCTTAGACTGAGTTTAATTAGTATCTCATTAACGACTAAAAGCCAGAGCAAGGGGGATAAAACCCCTCCTTGCGGAGTGCCTCTGCATGTCCTAACTTTTAGCTTGCTATGACCTATTTCTTCACTTACAAGTCTCGTTTGAAGCATCGAGTCAATCCAGTTTGAAAGCATCGGATCAATATTAAAGCAGTTAAGGGCTCGCCAAATTGCACTGTTTTCGACGTTATTAAAGGCCCCTTCTATATCCAGGAATGCTCCCAAGGTAAACTCCTTGAATTGGATTGATTTTTCAATTGTGCCGACCACTTCATGAAGTGCCGTCTCAACGGATTTGCCCTTCATATACGCATGTTGGGCCTGCGAGAGGAAACTAACATTAAGTTTCAGGCGAATGTGCGTTTCTATTAGTCTTTCTAAAGTCTTAAGAAGAAAGGAGGACAGGCTTATTGGCCTGAAGTCTTTCGCTTCAGTATGAGTGGGCTTGCCTGCTTTCGGAATGAAGATAACATTGACTTCTCTCCAACTAGATGGAATGTAGGTAATGTTCAGACATTTTCTAAAAATATCCACTAGAATTGGAACAATAACATCCTTAGAACTTTAGAGCATAATCGGAATTATGCCATCAGGTCCTGCGCACTTGTATGCCGAGAGGGAGTCAATGGCCCAAGCCACCTTCCTACTATCTACGATTTGGTTTCCAATATTAGAGATCGCACTTATAGTCGGTTCACTGTCCACAGGAGATGAATCAATGATACATCCTGGGAAGTGAGTGTTCATAAGTGACTCTAAAGTTTCTGAGCAGGTGTCAGTCCAGGTTTTATCGGGTTTTTTCAAAAAGCCCGCTGGAGTGCTGACCTTTGATCTTGAAGAGATCCCAGTCAGCAGGTTCATTACTGTATTTTGCTCTATTGAAAAGCCTACTTGAGTTTTTCCTAAGAATGGATAGCTCTTCGGACCACCATACGGGGTTGAGCTTACCCTTACCTTTGATAATGGGGCATGTACTTTCATAGGAATCATTTATAGATGCTGTTAGTTTATTAACCTGTTTTTCAATATCCGAGCGGTCTAACGAAGGTTCATTATAGCAGTTACCTAACGATGAGGCCAATCTTATATTGAAGGGTTCCCAGTTTGTTTCCCTGGGGTTACGATAGGGTTTCTGATTTTCAACGTCATGCTCTATTTGGAATGTTAACATTCTATGGTCTGAGAATGTCACATTGCTTGAGACCTTCCAGTTGCAGATTACTATAGATTCAGAGTTCGTGGAAAGGGTAACATCGAGCACTTCGCTTCTAGTTTTGGTAATAAAGGTTGGTTCATTACCTCTATTTAGTATCAACATATTATTTCTAATAATGAATTCAAATAGTGACTCACGTCTTACGTTTGTGTCAGTGCTCCCCCACTGTTGATGATGGGCATTTGCATCGCAGCCTGTCAGGAGGTCCCATCCGTTCTTACCTGCTGCTGCCACCAGATCTTCAAATACCGCTGATGGCGGAGGGCCCGGTTCGTCACCTGGCATGTATATGGAGGCTAAGATCAGGGGCGGGGCCCCCTTTCTTTCGCACTTCACTGTTGTCATGTCTCTGTTACAATGGGGAGATAGGAGGAAAAGATTTATATGTTTTTTCGCCACTATACACGTACGGTAGTTACCTTCTGTAGGCCCTTTATAGAAGTACAGGATATAATCTTTGGATCTGAGTCCACAGATGTTGCCACTGTTCACCCATGGCTCCTGTATCAGGGCGATGTCATATTTTTCTTTCGACAAGAAAGAGATTAAGGTGGCTGAGGTCAACTTACTGTGCTGGAGGTTTTGCTGTAGCACTTTCATCATTTTTATTTTTGTTAGGTAAGTTGGCTACCGTCAGCGGTCGCACCTTAACCTCATTGATGCCGATACAAATTTTTTAACCTTTGGATGGAAGTAAAGCCATTGTCTCATGATTAAGCATGACAATAGCTTCCTGGCCCGATTTTGTGGGCTCTTCCATCTCCATGACCTACCAATCTGCATTCGGAAAGTCAGGATTGAGTCTTCGAAGAAAGTTCTCAAGCCGTTCTTTCGTCATGTGTGGGCCCGGAATATTAATGCGGACTTTGGGTCTAGTGGGGAGGTCTTTTTTAAAAGCAACTTTTAACATTGCCCCTGAAAAAAGTTCTTTCATTCCGATGATTTTTGCTCTTAGCCAGTTAAGAGTATATTCGTCCCGGCACGTGAGCACTTTAAAACCCTTAAACGATGACAAAGGCCCGAATCTTGGCAAAATGTTGGTGGAGGAGAGCACCTCGTCGTTAACACATTCGAGTAGCTTTTCCTCCACTTGAGCCCACTGCTCTTCATTTAGCCGTCTATCCGGGCTCCCTTCTTTGATAACGGCCACTTGAAGGCTCTCTTTTACCAGATCAGCCAACGTACCTGCGCTATTTGTTGTCTTAGGCTTTTTGTTGGCTGTGGGTGGAGGGGGAGTCGAGTCGTTTTGTCTATTTCTCTTCCTTTGGCTACTTGGGCCAGCATCATTGACCCTTAAGTGCTTTGGGCCGCTGAAAGTTAACCTTTCAGAGATCGGCCTCACTTGTGGGTTGCTGTCCTTCACCGGTTTGGAAGAGGAGACACCCTGGTTCTTGTCTGTCACTGATTTTTTCTTCGCATCGTCAATTCTGGGATTGGCTGGCTCGAGCTTGGCAAGCAGCTTTTGGGCCCAACTCAGCCGTTTCCAGTCTGTCAGACACAACTTTTTGGGGTCGGTTTGGCCATACCTTCGCACGGCTCTCCTCGCATTTTCAATCTTTTTGAACACTGGGCCTTGATTCCCTTCCGTGTTCTGATTATTTGGATCCACCAGGTTTTCCTCGATCGGGTTTGGCCCATGCGGGCATCAATCTTCGGAGACGGTATGCAGCAGAGTGTTAGAACACCCTGCTCGATCTGCGCAGACTTCGGTTGGTTCACGTGATCCAGGTCCTTTGGGAGTCGAGGTTGCTTTGGCATGTGACGTTGTCAAGGTTTTGGCCAAGGATTAGCCTCTATCCGTCCTCTGTCCTATAGCGGGATTGGCATCCACAGTAAAATCTGCGTCCGAGCCGTCGGAGCTAGCGAAGGACCGAAAATCATCTTCGAGGAGAAGATTCTCCTCATCCGACGTTATCACTCCCCCGCCAGTCGCGTCCTCAGAGTCGAGGAAGTCCATGAGATTCTCGGAGAGAACCTCATCAACCTCCTCGGCACCACCACCACTAAAGACAGGAATGCTGTCTTCAGCTTTTTTTAAAATATGGTTTGTCACTGGCGACTTATCCTCTTTCGAGGCCAAGCCATCGCCGGCAGCCGTGACTACTGCCGACTCTTGAGCGTATATCCCCACTCGATTTTCATTCTTTTGCTGACTTTTATCCATATTTTTAGATAAAATCTCTGTTTTGTTTTGGTTTCTCAGTTGTTTGACATTGCAGCGGGATTGCTGAAACATCAAAACGTGAGCCCCCCCACCACGTCAAGGTGAAACCTCGGGGAGGACTGACGTTCTAACCCTGATCCCTAATCATTGTAAGTAGATGCAGCGTACATCATTCGGAACAAAACAACAAACATTGCGTCTAAGCTACATGAAACACGTTGGAAGTGAACTTTTGGTACACTACGCTCAAGTGTTGACAAATAGCCGTGTGTGTCGTGAATTTGTTTTTTTTTGTAGACTCTGTATGGGAATCCATTATTTAACATTTTTACACGTAAGTAGTCGACGGATTCACATAATCTCTTCTGATGGCACTTCTAATTAATATTAGCTTTCAAATGGTATATTTTTTATTGTCGGGCGTTCGGTTAAAGTATATTAAAAAGGGAGTACAAAAAAAAATTGTTAACGTATTAATATAATGATAGTATCGCCTGTGGTCGAAATTCGACTATCTGTATTTATATATTAATATATATTGTATTTTTTTGCAGCTTTTGGTGTTGCATGTGTGCGTTGAGTATCCCTACCAGCGTGAGAACCTTACTCCAATCGGAGTAAATTTTCTCTAGTTTTGAAAAAATAAATCTACTCCACCACTTCGTTTTTTTTTAGATCTGCTCCTTTTTTCCCACACTAAAAAAATCAAAAATACTTAAGCCAAACTATATGAAAGGGCTGTGTTGTTCAGTTTTCTAACCAACTCTGGCTCTGAACGTTTAAATTTAAAATTCTATTCAGTTCTGAAAGTGAATTTGGGTATGTGATTTATTTTGTTTTTGTTAAAAATACAATTTTTGAAGGTTTTTTCTTTTTTTCAAATCTACTATAGAAATTTCCTATTTACTCCACTTTTTTGTACAAATCTGCTCCAAGATTTAACTACTGAGGTTCTAACCCTGATTCCTACTCATTGTGAGTAGTAGTAGATGAAGGGTACATCATTCGGAACGAAACAACAAATATTGCGTCTAAGCTACATGAAACACGTTGGAGGTGAACTTTTGGTACACTACCCTTTTTTTTTTTTTTACACTTTTTATGTGGAGAATCCATTATTTAACGTTCGGTGTTCGGTTTAAGTATATTTAAAAGGGAGTACAAAAAAATTGCTAACGTATTAATATAATGATTTTATTTTCCTGCAGCTTTTGGTGTTGCATGTGTGCGTAGAGTATCCCTACCAGCGTGAGAACCTTACTCCAATCGGAGTAAATTTATTCTAGTTTTGAGAAAATGTTTGTTTTTGTTAAAAATACAATTTTTGGAGGTTTTTTCTTTTTTTCAAATCAACTATAGAAATTTCCTATTTACTCCACTTTTTTGTACAAATCTGCTCCGAAATTTAACTACTGAGGTACTAACCCTGATCCCTACTCATCGTAAGTAGATGCAGAGTACATCATTCGGAACAAAAAACATGATGGCGGTCAGCCATCAGCCGAATAGGGGGAATAACATGTAGCATACGAAACCATGCACGTGCCGTAACTATTCGGGACTGGTGGAAGTGTGATCATAGCCTCTTCGCGGCGGCCGCTAGAAACAAGCCTTTAAAAAGGTTTGGCTAATATGATCGGGCTGGTTTCACAGGTTGGCAACAGGTTAATTCCCTGTTCCGTAAAACTAAACGAATTTCGAGACCTACAACAAGCCTCGGAAACGGACTGATCTCACGACGACAACCCACGCAAAGAAAACGGAAAAATGATTTACGAATTTTCTTATGGAACGTACGATCGCTCTATAGAGCTCGAGCTGCTCAGCAGCTAGCCGATGCCCTGTCAAAATATAAAGCTGACATAACAGCACTACAAGAAATAAGATGGACAGGGAATGGTGTTCTACAGAAGAAAGATTGTAACTTATATTACAACTGTCATACAAAACACCATGTACTCGGGGTAGGCTTCCGCGTCGGCAAAAAAATTAAGTCTGCCATCATCGGCTTTAACGCTATAAGCGAAAGGCTATGCAACCTTCGCGTGCGAGGCAAATTTAAGAACATCAGCCCCATTAACGTTCACGGACCTACGGAGGAGTCCTCAGACGAAGAAAAAGAGACTTACTACGGACAAGTCGAGAGGGCCCTCAATGCCTGTCCAAGGAATGACGTACAAATCATCCTTGGGGATTTGAATGCAAAAATAGGTCGGGAGCCGGTATTCAGGCACTACGCAGGCACCCATAGTTTGCATGAGAACACTAAAATGACAATGGACTTCGAGTCTTAGAATTGGCAGCATCGAAAAACATGGTCGTTGCGAGTACCAGGTTCCCGCGTAAAGATATCTACAAAAAAAAAAAAAAACCTGGGTATCACCTGATGGAGTCACTCGTAACCAAATTGACCACGTGTTGATAGACCGTCGCCACTACTCGAACTTGATGACGGTACAAACGTACCGAGGTGCCAATATCGACTCGGATCACTATCTTCTTGGTATGGTTTTCCGAGGGCGGATTGCCTTGCGAAGACGTATTGCATCCGCCGATCAGGTTCGAATCAACACGGCTGCTCTGCGCAATGAAAACACCAGTAACACCTTTGGTAATGCATTAGGACTCGCCCTAGAACTGGGTAGAGTAAGTCCTGGAGCCAGTATGCTGGGCGTAGATGAGAAGTGGACACGCCTAAAGAATACTGTCATTAGTACTGCCAACTCCATCTTAGGCAGCAGACGTAGAAATCGGAACGACTGGTTTGATGATGAATGTAAGCTAGCGACTGAACGTAAGAATGTTGCGTACCGAGCAATGCAACAATCTCATAGAACGCGGGCACACTAAGACGAATATAAAGAGCTCAGAAGAATTGAAAAAACGGCTTCACAGACAGAAAAAATCAGCCTGGGAGAAGAACATAATCTGTGAAATAGAGAAAAGCCGAGAGCGAGGTCCGCACCAGGCGCGGAAGTTCTACCAATCCGTCCGAAACATGACGCAGTACACACCACGCTGCATATACTGCAAGGACGCAGAGGGAAATCTGATCACCTATCCTCAAAGCATACTGGAGCGATGGGAAGTGTACTTCAATGAATTGCTAAATAGTCAGCTCACTGCAGAAGTGGAGGCTCCACTACTTCAAGAAGAGTACCCTATGTTGCCGCCACCAAGCATATAAGAGGTTGAGAAGGCTATAGGCCGGCTAAAGAAAAACAAAGCCCCGGGAGCCGATGGTATACCAGCCGAACTATTTTAACACGGTGGGCCAGCTTTTTGTCAAGCAATTCATGAGATTATAGTGTGGTTTCATTCCAGGCAAATCAACAACTGATCAGATCCTTACCCTTAGGCAGGCGATGGAAAAATGTCTAGAATTTAACATCCCAACATACCATCTGTTTATAGACATTAAGGCCGCCTACGATAGTATAGCCAGGGTAGAACTTTACAAAGCCATGAGAGAATTCGGCATCCCAAATAAATTGACACGACTATGTAGGTTGACCATGACTAACGTAACAAGCCAAGTAAAAATAGCCGGATTACTATCCAAACCAATCAACATATTTAATGGACTCCGACAAGGGGATGGTTTGGCCTGCCTCCTCTTCAACTTGGCGTTGGAGAAAGCGATCCGTGACTCTGGCACGGCAACAAGAGGGACCATCGTCAACAGGTCCAGCCAGATACTGGCTTACGCAGACGACATCGACATCATCGGAAGAACCGAGCAAGCTGTACATGATTCCTTCATCCAGATCGAGCAGGCGGCACAAAATCTGGGGCCGCACATTAGTGAAGGTAAAACAAAGTACATGGTGGCGTCGAATGCGAGAGGAACAGTTGGGCAAACAATCAAGGTAGCGGAGCACGAATTTGAAGTGGTGCAATCCTTTAAATACCTTTTATAAATAGAGCATTTAACATCCCAATGGACAAAAATGATTTTTATAATGAAATCAACATAATCAAATGCATTGCTTGTAATAATGGATATAAAGCAACAACAATTGATAAACTAATAAATAAAAAGAAAAAGAAAATAAACAACAACAAAATTGGAAACACAACAACAATAGAAAATCCAAAATACACATCAATAACATATACCAACATAGTACCACAAATATTAACAAACCATTTAAAAAAACTAAACATAAACATAAGTTTTAAAACAAACAACAATATACAAAATATATTAAAACCAAAAACAGAAACAAAATTCTACTCCGGTGTCTATAAATTAAAATGCAATGATTGCAACAAATTTTACATTGGACAAACAGGTAGAACCTTCGAAGAAAGATTCAAAGAACACAAACCCAAACCAAACACCAGATCTACATACGCATTACATTTAATAGAACACAACCATAACTACACAGACATTGAAACTAACTTACAAACATTACATATATGCAGAAAAGGCAGAATTCTTGACGCGACAGAAGAATTTGAAATTTACAAAGCTTACAGACAAGAACAGGACAATATACTAAACGACAAACTAACAATTAAACCAAACGCATTATATGAAACAGCAATAGTATTTGAACATAAACAATAAGAAAAAAGTAAACAACATTATAATCATATAAAAAGCTCAAAATTAAATAAAATCAACCAAAACAATAAACAACAACAAAATAAAACTTAAGAAAAAGAAAACATCATCATAATAAAAACTCCAAACAAAGAACAACTAAACTTTCAACAACAACAACAACAGAAGATCAAAAAAGCTTAGGTCAAATGATAGAAAGCAGCAACACTGAACAACAAAGTATTCGACCTGAAGATGGAGTAGCAGCTCCGAAACGCGTCGTCGTTACAAAATTAAATAAAAGTTGTAAAATTTAAAATTAAAACTTAAAATAAATAAATAATTAAATAAAAAACATTTGTGTAATTGTTTACTTTATTTTATTTTATTAAAACAAATAAAAATATACATAATACAACTTGGAGACAAAAAACCAGAATCATGCAAACCTATGTCCATACCTCGCATGGAATTAGAAGCAGCTGTGTTGGGTACCAGATTGGCAAGATCAATCATTGAAGAACACAGCGTGGACATAAGAGATATATTTTTCTTCACCGATTCTAAGATTGTGCTATGCTGGATTAAATCGGAACATCGCAAATATAAGAGTTTCGTAGCATACAGGATCGGAGAGATTCTAGAAAAAACCGATCAAAAGAACTGGAGGTGGGTTTCTACCAAAGAAAATGTAGCCGATGAAGCTACAAAATACAAAAGCAGCTACGACTTCCATTCGCAGAGCAGATGGTATAAAGGACCGAGTTTCCTAAGCGGCCCAGAAGAAGATTGGCCCATTGAATGTACTAAGCCTTGCTATACATCTGAAGAAGATCATGAAATAAAGGAATTTTATATCCATGTTGCAGTTGAGTTAACTTCCGTGATAAAATATAAACGATTTTCAAATTGGAATAGACTTTTAAGAGCCACGATGTTTTTGTTACGTTTTCTCGATATAGTTGCAAAACTCAGGAAAAAGAACGAGGACCATGCATTTACGGTAAACGAAGGGAGCAGAGCTGAGAACTATTTATATAAACAATGCCAGATAGAAAGTTTTAAAAGTGACTACGACGCTCTTATGCGGGGGGATAGGCAATTGAATAAGTCAAGCCCGTTGTATAAGCTGTCACCATATGTCGATGAGCACGGAGTAATGCAAATCAAAGGACGCATAGATGCAACTCCTAACATTCCTTATCATGTAAAAAGACCAGTTATCTTACCAAAAGATCATTACATTACAACTTTGATCTTATTAGAATTCCATAAAACTTTCCATCATATATATAACGAAAGTGTGGTAAATGAAATAAGGCAATATTTCTATATACAATGCCTAAGAGTCGTTTTAAAAAACTTGCGAAAGGAAGCTTGTCAAAAATGCAAAAATCAACATGCAAGCCCTAAGCCACCTATAATGGCGGAACTACCACCAGCTCGTCTACAGCCCTTCACTAGGCCTTTTTCGTACATAGGGATAGACTACTTCGGACCACTCTTCGTCAAAGTTGGCAGACGTGCGGAAAAGCGGTGGGGAATGCTTATCACTTGTCTTACTGTTCGCGCAATACATATTGAGATCGTTCATAGCCTATCGAGTGACTCGTGTATCTTAGGACTAAAGCGCTTCATTGCTAGGAGGGGGATGCCACTCGAAATATACTCTGATAACGGAACGAATTTCCGAGCGGCAAGCACTGAATTAAAAGACGCAATGAGTCATATGAACGAAGAAGATTTGGCAAAGGCCTTTGAGATGAAACTAAAGTGGAACTTCATTCCACCACTATCGCCTCACATGGGTGGTAGTTGGGAAAGGCTAGTTAGAACTGTAAAACAAACACTTATGGCAATGAACCCAATTCGAAATCCGAGTCATGAGATTCTTTTGAGCATGATGGCAGAGGTAGAATTTGTAGTTAACTCTAGACCACTTACTTATGTCCCAATCAATAGCGAGAATGATGAGGCCCTTACTCCAAATAATTTTTTAATGGGTTCGTCTAGCGGGAGAAAGTTAAGTGGAGAGTTTGATGACTCTGCACACATTCTAAGGAGAAACTGGCTCACAAGTGAGAGATATGGCGACCTTTTCTGGAGGCGATGGGTTCGGGAATATTTACCCGAGCTTACCAGGCGAACAAAATGGTTTCGCTATTCCGAACCTATTAAAGAGGGCGACGTTGTAGTATTATGCGACACCAATAATAGAAGGTGTGAGTGGCCAAAAGGAATAGTACTAAAGGTGCTACGTGGTGCAGATGGTGAGATTAGAAGTGCAGTGGTGAAAACGGCGACTGGAGTTTATACAAGGCCGGTAGTCAAACGAGCAGTTCTCGAAGTGCAAAAGTTTCCAGAAGATGGTAACCAGAACCTGGTGTCCAGCTTACCAGGGGGGAGTGTTGCGAAACTTGGCAGCACCTCTTCAAATTAGAAAACTGAGCTAACATGGCGCCATAATTTCCGGCTTCACCTTCCTTTTCCTTTTCAGACGTCAAAGAGAAAGCGAGGGATGATAACCTACAAAAAGTTAACCTCATTGATTTGTATTTTTTAAGAAGAAAAGAAAAAAATTAAGAATCAAAACTAAACGTAAGACAAGTTAAAATAAATAATTCTGTAAATATTAATGAATTTATGTATATTTAGGAAAATTTAGCTTAACTTAGACAAAAGTCTTAACTGTTTGATAAAAATAAAGCTGAGAATTTTTGGAAAAAGATTCGTTTCTTTTATGTTAGTTTATCTAACAAGTTGGTCGAACCAACACATTGCCCCTGAAAAAAGTTCTTTCATTCCGATGATTTTTGCTCTTAGCCAGTTAAGAGTATATTCGTCCCGGCACGTGAGCACTTTAAAACCCTTAAACGACGACAAAGGCCCGATCCTTGGCAAAATGTTGGTGGAGGAGAGCACCTCGTCGTTAACACAGTCGAGTAGCTTTTCCTCCACTTGAGCCCACTGCTCTTCATTTAGCCGTCTATCCGGGCTCCCTTCTTTGATAACGGCCACTTGAAGGCTCTCTTTTACCAGATCAGCCAACGTATCTGCGCTATTTGTTGTCTTAGGCTTTTTGTTGGCTGTGGGTGGAGGGGGAGTCGAGTCGTTTTGTCTATTTCTCTTCCTTTGGCTACTTGGGCCAGCATCATTGACCCTTAAGTGCTTTGGGCCGCTGAAAGTTAACCTTTCAGAGATCGGCCTCACTTGTGGGTTGCTGTCCTTCACCGGTTTGGAAGAGGAGACACCCTGGTTCTTGTCTGTCACTGATTTTTTCTTCGCATCGTCAATTCTGGGATTGGCTGGCTCGAGCTTGGCAAGAAGCTTTTGGGCCCAACTCAGCCGTTTCCAGTCTCTCAGACACAACTTTTTGGGGTCGGTTTGGCCATACCTTCGCGCGGCTCTCCTCGCATTTTCAATCTTTTTGAACACTGGGCCTTGATTCCCTTCCGTGTTCTGATTATTTGGATCCACCAGTTTTTCCTCGATCGGGCTTGGCCCATGCGGGCATCGATCTTCGGAGACGGTATGCAGCAGAGTGTTAGAACACCCTGCGCGATCTGCGCAGACTTCGGTTGGTTCACTTGATCCAGGTCCTTTGGGAGTCGAGGTTGCTTTGGCATGTGACGTTGTCAAGGTTTTGGCCAAGGATTAGCCTCTATCCGTCCTCTGTCCTATAGCGGGATTGGCATCCACAGTAAAATCTGCGTCCGAGCCGTCGGAGCTAGCGAAGGACCGAAAATCATCTTCGAGGAGAAGATTCTCCTCATCCGACGTTATCACTCCCCCGCCAGTCGCGTCCTCAGAGTCGAGGAAGTCCATGAGATTCTCGGAGAGAACCTTATCAACCTCCTCGGCACCACCACCACTACAGACAGGAATGCTGTCTTCAGCTTTTTTTAAAATATGGTTTGTCACTGGCGACTTATCCTCTTTCGAGGCCAAGCCATCGCCGGCAGCCGTGACTACTGCCGACTCTTGAGCGTATATCCCCACTCGATTTTCATTCTTTTGCTGACTTTTATCCATATTTTTAGATAAAATCTCTGTTTTGTTTTGGTTTCTTAGTTGTTTGACATTGCAGCTGGATTGCTGAAACATCAAAACGTAAGCCCCCCCACCACGTCAAGGTGAAACCTCGGGGAGGACTGACGTTCTAACCCTGATCCCTACTCATTGTAAGTAGATGCAGCGTACATCATTCGGAACAAAACAACAAATATTGCGTCTAAGCTACATGAAACACGTTGGAAGTGAACTTTTGGTACACTACGCTCGGGTGTTGACAAATAGCCGTGTGTGTCGTGAATTTGTTTTTTTTTGTAGACTCTGTATGGGGAATCCATTATTTAACATTTTTACACGTAAGTAGTAGACGGATTCACATAATCTCTTCTGACGGCACTTCTAATTAATATTAGCTTTCAAATAGTATATTTTTTATTGTCGGGCGTTCGGTTTAAGTATATTAAAAAGAAGTACAAAAAAAATTGTTAACGGTTTAATATAATGATAGTATCGCCTGTGGTCGAAATTCGACCATCTGTATTTATATATTAATATAAACTGTATTTTTTTGCAGCTTTTGGTGTTGCATGTGTGCGTAGAGTATCCCTACCAGCGTGAGAACCTTACTCCAATCGGAGTAAATTTACTCCAGTTTTGAGAAAATAAATCTACTCCACCACTTCGTTTTTTTTTAGATCTACTCCTTTTTTTCGCACACTAAAAAAATCAAAAATTCTTAAGCCAAACTATATGAAAGGGCTGTGTTGTTCAGTTTTCTAACCAACTCTGGCTCTGAACGTTTAAATTTAAAATTCTATTCAGTTCTGAAAGTGAATTTGGGTAAATGATTTATTTTGTTTTTGTTAAAAATACAATTTTTGAAGGTTTTTTCTTTTTTTCAAATCAACTATAGAAATTTCCTATTTACTCCACTTTTTTGTACAAATCTGCTCCAAAATTTAACTACTGAGGTTCTAACCCTGATCCCTACTCATTGTAAGTAGTAATAGATGTAGGGTACATCATTCGGAACGAAACAACAAATATTGCGTCTAGGCTACATGAAACACGTTGGAAGTGAACTTTTGGTACACTACACTGAATTTGTTTTTTTTTACACTTTTTGTATGGAGAATCCATTATTTAACAATTGTACATGTGGTCGACAGATTCACATAATCTCTTCTGATGGCACTTCTAATTAATATTAGCTTTCAAATGGTATATTTTTTATTGCCGGGCGTTGGGTTTAAGTATATTAAAAAGGGAGTACAAACAAATTGTTAGTAGTATAAATATCGGACTTGAGGACTAAAACAGTGCTCCTCAGTGTAAAATTGTGTGCTCCTAGCATTAAAATTGCTCCTCGAGGAGGAGAGCCCAGTGATCGTGTGGGAACCTGTCCTGGGGTATAATGCATTGAGTGTCGTGTGCATGGATAAAAGGTGGATGAAAATTGTGTGACCTATTTTTAGAACTGAATGAAAATGTGTTAAGAAATTTGGAACTGATAAATCGATGAAAATATGAGGAAAACGTGTTGTCAGAAAACTGTTGTATTGACTGTAAGAATATTCTTTTAGGGTATAAAAATAGTGATGTGAAAATTGTATGCTGTGTATTTTGTTGTTGGAGGAGAGTTGTATAAATATCGGACTTGAGGAATAGAGCACTTTTTGAATGATTTTTGTGGTTGTAAATTATAATTTTCGGGGTGAATCTCGTTTTTGTGACTGTGAATTGTGGATAGTGATGTACAGAGATATTTGTATGTTTTTAGGCTTGAAGGTTGACGTTGTGGATGTGCAGTATATGCTAGAAAAAAAAGGAATTCTTAAATGGTTTGTATGTTGGTTTGAAGTGGGTATGTTGATATGAGTTTTGAATGGTAGTGGGATCGTATTTCACAATATGTGAGTTCATTGACTTTGAGATGCATTTGTAGGTTGAAGATAGATAATGCTTTAAGAAGAACTTATTTATGAAGAGAAAGGAAACGAATATTTTATGTGTTTTATAATAATTGTGATTTATTAATCCATGAATTGTTAGCTGGTGGGAAGCCAAGCCATTTAACATATACACTGTCTCCCATACTTTTAAGTACTTTTTCAACGAGGTAAATATTAGGGTATTTAGTCTTTTGTAATTCTTTTTCATAAAAACATCCACTGATAGGATGGCCATTAAAATATTCAAGGAGATATGTTGCTGGGTTGGTTAGGTTTACTTTTCTTATCGTAAAAATTTCCGCTGTCCAATTTGGTGTGTAGCCTTTCTCAAAAACGTGTTTGAACTTGCTTATTCTAACATTGTTCCCAACTGTTAATTTCCCCAGTGGAGCGATTTTAATTCTATTATCAGCCGTGGATAAGAGTTTTTTAGAGTTTTCCTGATTGACATCGATTGGACACATTTTTATAGTTCTATGCATAGAGTGATTGTATTCATTCACCAAGTCATCAATAATGGATGTCCATTTGTAATTACCATGAAAACTGAATTCTTTCCACATTTTCTCCTTAATTGTGCGATTGAAACGTTCAACAATTGATGCCTTAAGTGAGCTGAATGTAGAGTAATGATTAATATTGTGTAATTTCATTAAATCATGAAACGTTTTATTAAAAAATTCTTTTCCATCATCAGTTTGTAGGTTTTTAGGCTGTCGTGATGATTTGTTGAAAATCAACTTCAAAAGCTGTTTTATTTTTTAAAGCAACTGCCCATGCATATTTCGAGAAAGTGTCAATGACCGTTATAAGGTATTTATAGCCATTATTTTCTTTTTGATATGGTATCATTTCAACCAAGTCAGCTTGCCACAGGTCATCAAACCCCTTGATAACAACCCTACGTCGATTGAAATTCTTTCTTGCTGTCCTGTGAAGCTCTTCAACAACTTGTCGTTTACTCATTTTTCAAAATAATAAAAGAAAAAACATTTTTTATGGTTTTATATACATATATGTAGGTGCAATAACATTTATTTTATTTAATGATACAATAACATTAGTTTTCTCAATCTTATCAAACGCTGTTCAATCAAACAACATCCACAAGTATCTGGCCCCACTTTACATGTATTTGAAGACCACGAACAGTTTGTGAAATGACATCCATATTTAGATTTAACTTGATCAGCATTTTTATAATTACTGAAAAATGAAGTATTTCTTAAAAACTCTTCATGATGTTCTTCAAGCAAATCATGTTTATGAAGCCTTAAAAAAGTCAAAATTTCATTTAAAATTAGTGATATATTGATAGTGGACATGGTTGTGATATCGTTTTGATTTACAAATAATAACTGAATATATGATTGGTTAGTTATGTTTTCTTATATGAAAAATATTTTGGTTCCCCTTCTTGATTCTCTTTAATTTTTTCTATCTCAAGAAGAAAATACTTTCGAATATCATCCAACAAGCGAATTGTATTGAAATTGTGCAGATCAATGTACTCTTTCAATAATTTGTCTCTATTTTCTAATTCATCATCTATGTATGCTTTGTTTACTGCTTGATTGGGCATTGTAGGACTTCCAACATTGTGTAGACGTTTTCCTTCAAGATCAAAGTCGCCATTTCTAGTTTGCTTAAATCCATCACCAGCGGGTCCTTGTGGACCAACGATTGTTCTTTGAAATTTGCTGGAGCTTCTTCCGAACTTGTCTACACTCATTTTGCTAATAAATTAAATTTTGTTCTCGCAACTCTTCCACAATTGAATTTATTTCATTTTTATGATTGTTATGCCCTGATTTTTCAGATGCAATTAAAAGTCTCAGCCTATCTACAAGCTCATTTGCGTTGTCCCAATACACATAATCAATAGAATTAGTTGAGTAGATCATTTCAAGTGAAGTATTTATATACGCATTTCCAACTTTCTTTTGTTTACTTTGTGTCATACCCTGAACCAAAGGTTTAATGATTTTCTTGTACTTCACTCCTCTATTACCCTTAACCAGTAAAGCTATTTGGGGGTGTTTTAAATGATGAGTTTTTATCAACTAATATTGAATTAGACAATGATAAATTTAAATCTCTCTCTGGAAAAATATTTGTATCTTCTTCTGTTTCTTCTTCTTCTATAGGACTTCTAAATTGAAGACGACGTTTTACAGCGAGTGGTTTTGTTTCTTTTAACTCGATATTCCTGGTTTCATTATTTTGCACATTTTTCGCCATTTTGCGTAAGGGTTCGACAATTGGCTTAAACGTATTTTCAATTTCAGTATCTTTAATAAATTTTCCAGTTTTGAGGAGCATATACTTTTTCTTCAAGGCTTCTTTTGTCTTTATAAGATTTTTAAGTGTTTTTATATTATTATCCATATCTACATATACAGAATATTTCAATGCAGAGTAGTTAATCAGGTCACTTCTAATAGGAGCAGATGAATACAGGGCAGTTCAATACAGGGGCTGTTCAATACAGGGCAGTTCAATACAGGGCTGTTCAATGCAGAGCTGTTTAATACAGGGCTGTTCAAAAGAGGGGTGGTTCAATACAGGGCACTTTTAAGATAGGTGTATCAATATGAGAAGCAGTTAAACGACTGTATCAATTTATAAGATAACTGTTTCTTTAAATGATTTTTTGTAACGTCCATTTTTGATACAACTATCTTTGTCAATAACAAGAAATCCATACAATTCTTTCCAGCATTCAGAACAAAGCTCTTTGAATTGTTTAAATGACATATCTGAATTTATATGATCATTATAAATATGTTTCAAATTAAGATCATCTTGTTTGAAGAGAATTATATAATTAGCGTTATCTCGAATCAAATGTTTTGGAATGTGTGTATATGATTGACATAAGTAGAAGCTATCTACACCGCTATGGCGATGGCGCCCCATACAGAAATAGTCTCTTCTGGTATTTTGTTTTTCACAAGCCACATCATCAAATATAAAAACTGAATTAGCTTTAGCTTTAGAAGGCAGCATAGTTTCACAATTATTTAAAAATTCATAATACTGCATTCCTTTTATAGATTTTATAAGATTTTTGAGGTATGCATATTTTGGTTGATGTAATGATTTAGAATGATATTAAATGTTTTCAAACTTTAAGCCATTGACATCTAAAAGTATGCTTAACATAACGTTTGTTTTTCCACAGTTAGATGGGCCTACGATAATTCCTCGAATACTATTTGGAAGTAATGCTCCATGTTTCTTTTTTTGTTTTACATTTCCATCAAAATTTTGCACACAAATAGGTTCTTGCTGTCTCACAAACTTCATTTTGTTGAATGAAGTTTTTGCTATAAATCATTGTGTTTATGCACACTTTAGAACACATTCAGTTAGTTCGAATAATTCAGTTCAGGGAAACGGATTGGTTAATTCATTAATAAACAAGCTTCCATTTGAGTTACATCTACCATCTTATAACTTTTGTGGCCCCGGAACTAAACTTAAGGAACGCCTTGCCCGAGGAGACCGTGGAATCAATCAATAAGATGAAGCGTGTCGCGAACATGATATAGCATACAGTAAAAGTAATAACATAAATTACAGACATATAGCCGACAAAATTTTGTCTGAGAAATCCTGGCAGAGGTTCAGAGCTAAGGATTCAACGTTATCAGAAAAACTAAATAGCCTTTTAGTTACTAACATGATGAAGGCGAAATCTACCTTTGGAATTTGTATATCACCTAAAACAAAGACAAAGAAAAGCCGTCAGTGCCCTAGAATTAAGAAAACAAATTTATTCAAAAATGCAATAAAAGAAGCCAGAGCGGCAATAAAAAATCTGAACACTAAAAACACAAATAAATTAGCAACCACTGCTTTACATGCAGCTAGACAAATCATTAAGAGAAAACGTAGTAGTATTACATTACCTAGAGTAATACCGATTCCAAAAGTTGGAGGACTTTTACCATTGCTACCTATCTTAGCAGGGTTATCTGCTGTAGGTTCTCTAACTGGTGGTGTTGCAGGAATGACGAAAGCTATAAACGATTCAAAGATCGGAAGACAAATATTGGAAGAAAATAAACGTCATAATAAAGCTTTGGAAACAATTAAACTCAAACAAGGAAAAGGTCTTTATTTAAAGCCATATAAAAATGGTTTGGGGTTATTTTTAAGTCCGCAAGAATAAAAAAAACTACTAAAAATGCTACCCAACCGCCCTCTCACTAACATAGATATATTACATTTTGGTAAAAAGTATATTCCTAATTTCCGAGGTGTATACATGAGGGATACATTGCCAATCAAACCATTTAAAAAGGAAAGTGTGGTGGTAAACTTAGCTAATAATAGCGGAGACGGTACCCATTGGGTAGCATTTTACAAAAATAAAAACAATGTGCAATATTTTGATAGCTTTGGCAATTGAAGACCTCCCCAGGAAATAGTAAGATACCTGCATGCAAATAATATTTATTATAATCATAAATGTTCACAATGTTTTAATACCTTTAATTGCGGTCACTTATGTTTGGAGTTTCTTCTAATTAAGCAAAATAAATAAGCTTTACAATATAACATTTGTTTCATTTCTTTCACACCGATAATGTCGATAACACTTACGCTGAGCGGAAACAAGTCTACTCTCACAACAGAGTACTTCCCACGACTAGTATTAGACTCAAATTATGTGTGTGGATTAGTGGATTTCCAAACATACAACTCCATACCTAACGTAGATGTAATGAATAACTTATTTCACATTGGTAATGATGTCATAGTTCTTCCAGTTGGCTCTTACGAAATTGAAGATATAAATAATTATATTCAAGAGGGACTTAAAGAGAAAAATAATGCAGCAAGTGTAACTATCAGAGCAAATAACAACACTTTGAAATGTGAAATTTACTGCACTGAAGATATATATTTGTCACATCCTTATTCGATTTGCTCACTATTAGGGTTCAGTAAAAGAAAACTGTTTGCAAAACAAATGCATCAATCAGACCTTTATGTTGATATAAATCGTGTAAATACGGTGAGGGTTGAGTGTAACTTAATTGATGGAACATTTATAAATAGTCAACCTGCACATATACTGCATCAATTTTCAATCAAAGTCAGCCCGGGTATAAAATAATAGAGGTTCCTAAAAATGTTATTTATTTACCAGTGAACGTGAAGCAGATAAGTTTAATAACAATAAATTTGTTAGACCAAAACGGAAACCTTATTAACTTTCGTGGTGAATTGGTAACTATTCGATTGCACCTTAATCATCAAAAATGATAATTTATAATACTACCACTGATTCTAATAACTTCTATAAAAGACAATGTTTACAAAGCTCTATAATCAATACTTCATTATATCTTAAAGGGAAAGTCCAATCGCTAATAAAAGAAAACCAATCGTTTTTATTATCATTAGGATTCACCCTGAAGAAAAGAAAATAATAATTTGAAGTTAACAAAGTAAGATATGCTGAATATTTTTCAAGAACCAACATTTGATGATAGTATTTCAAAATACGAATATCATTCCTATTCACCATATTTAAACAACTTTAGTAAAAATGACATCATCCACATCTGCGTGCAACATCAAAATCTCAGTATTTTACCTTCGGAAAGTTACATTTATGTTGAAGGGACTTTATCGAAAGCTGATGGATCGGAAGTCGAAAAAACAAAACTTGTAAACAATTGTATAGCATTCCTTTTTGATGAAATCCGATATGAACTGAATGGTATTGAAATAGATAGTAATCGTAATGTTGGGATCACAACTTCTATTAAAAATTATATTTCCTTGAATCAAAACGAAAGTTTAATGTTGTATAATGGAGGCTGGTGTCCGAATTCTTCTTTAAACTTAGATGGATTACATTTTAATTTTTGCTTGCCACTAAATAAATGTTTGAGTTTTGCAGAGGATTTCAAAAAAATAATTCCTAACGCTCGACATGACTTAATTTTCCCACCAGCTAACAATTCATGGATTAATAAATCACAATTATTATAAAACACATAAAATATTCGTTTCCTTTCTCTTCATAAATAAGTTCTTCTTAAAGCATTATCTATCTTCAACCTACAAATGCATCTCAAAGTCAATGAACTCACATATTGTGAAATACGATCCCACTACCATTCAAAACTCATATCAACATACCTACTTCAAACCAACGTAAACCATTTAAGAATTCCTTTTTTTTCTAGCATATATTTTAATGGCCATCCTATCAGCGGATGTTTTAATGAAAAAGAATTACAAAAGACTAAATACCCTAATATTTACCTCGTTGAAAAAGTACTTAAAAGTATGGGAGACAATGTATATGTTAAATGGCTTGGCTTCCCACCAGTTAACAAGTCATGGATTAATAAATCACAATTATTATAAAACACATAAAATATTCGTTTCCTTTCTCTTCATAAATAAGTTCTTCTTAAAGCATTATCTATCTTTAACCTACAAATGCATCTCAAAGTCAATGAACTCACATATTGTGAAATACGATCCCACTACCATTCAAAACTCATATCAACATACCCACTTCAAACCAACATACAAACCATTTAAGAATTCCTTTTTTTTCTACTGCACCTCCACCACGTCAACCTTCAAGCCTAAAAACATACAAATATCTCTGTACATCACTAGCGACAATTCACAGTCACAAAAACGAGATTCACCCCGAAAATTATAATTTACAACCACAAAAATCATTCAAAAAGTGCTCTATTCCTCAAGTCCGATATTTATACAACTCTCCTCCAACAACAAAATACACAGCATACAATTTTCACATCACTATTTTTATACCCTAAAAGAATATTCTTACAGTCAATACAACAGTTTTCTGACAACACGTTTTCCTCATATTTTCATCGATTTATCAGTTCCAAATTTCTTAACACATTTTCATTCAGTTCTAAAAATAGGTCATACAATTTCCATCCACGTTTTATCCACGCACACGACACTCAATGCATTCTACCCCAGGACAGGTTCCCACACGATCACTGGGCTCTCCTCCTCGAGGAGCAATTTTAATGCTAGGAGCACACAATTTTACACTGAGGAGCACTGTTTTAGTCCTCAAGTCCGATATTTATACTTCTATTGTTAACGTATTAATATATAGATTTCTTTATAAGAATACAAAAAAAAACCAAGAACAAATAAAAAAAAGGATGAACTTTAATAACAATAATAATTTTAAGAGAAACGCAAAAAAATTGTAAATTAAAAAAAAGGAATAATTTTAAGAAAACGTGGGAAACAAAAATTATAACAAAATTATAAACCAGAAACAATGGTTTACGAATATCGTACAAAAAAAAATGTATGACTAGATGTTGAATCCGAGAAACAATGATTATAATATGTTTTCTAAGTTGAAACGAAATTATCTTATGAGAACTTAACTAATTGTACTTTTCCAAAAAAAATAATAAACTTACGAAAAACAAACTTCAGCTCAAAAAAATTTGAGAGATGAACAAATGTAAATCACTCACTTTCAAGAACTAAACAGCAAAATTATAAGTGTAACGAACAGAAAAGAAAATCATTGACTTATTGAAACTATAACTGTTATCAGTTCTTATTTCATTAAGTAAGACTTTCTTTCCCTTCTTTTTTTTGAAACTTAAATTATCGAACACTTAACTTAAATTTACCTAATGGATGTAAAATTAAGAAAATGTATTTAAAAAAAAAATATCAAAGACCAAAAAAACGTATTTCAACAAAATTAACTTTTGCAAAAAAACTTAACAATAAAACAAATTAACGAACTAACGAGTTGAAACTAAGAAAGATTGGCTTTTGAAAACTAGACTATATCAACTGAAATTTATTTATTACGTAAATAGATAAATGCCCGATTTCATAAAGGACTTTTAAATATTTAAAGGCCAATTTAGAGTTAAAATGGGATTTTTTGGTTTCACCAAGTGCTTTTAAATTTAAAATGCTTTTAAATGCCCTTATAAACTAAAAGCCCATTTTCGTCTCAATAAATTTTAAAAGTGTGATTTGTGAAGTCTAATATGTCAGATGTCAGCCGACGAGTAAGAAAATTATACATGATATTTTCCAGTCACTTGCAAATATAAATTGTGAATAGGTCGAAACAAAAATATAGTTTGTGTGTAGATAATAATCTTTTAAGGCTCTCCCAAACCAACGCGAATACTCCCAAACGACAACAAGACTTTCGCCTTTCTTAATTTATTTACATGGAGATAAATGAGAGCACGCACCCACATTAGCGCGATGTGAATCTTCAAACATTGTTCAGTCATCGCATATTCGTTCCGAATGTTTCGCGTTGGTTTCGGAAAGCCTTCATTATATGTTTGTTTTTAGAATAATTGATTGTTCATCTGAGGATGAAGAGCAACATAAAGTAAGACGTCCAAGAATATTCCGAGTTCATATTGGAATCCGTTCTTCCAATATAATTTTTTTCGTAGCATTTTTTTCTACATATAATGCTTTTTCACGTGCATTTCGAATGTGAGAGGGAAACAACCTATTTCCATATCCAGGGATGTGAGGCAAACCCAATTTTAACTACAATTTCCTTTTTTTAGATGGTGAAACTGGAAATATTTAAAGGTCTGATGGCGGTCAGCCATCAGCCGAATAGGGGGAATAACATGTAGCATACGAAAACATGCACGTGCCGTAACTATTCGGACTGGTGGAAGTGTGATCATAGCCTCTTCGCGGCGGCCGCTAGAAACAAGCCTTTAAAAAGGTTTGGCTAATATGATCAGGCTGGTTCCACAGGTTGGCAACAGGTTAATTCCCTGTTCCGTAAAACTAGAAGAATTACGGGACCAACAACAAGCCTCGGAAACGGACTGATCTCACGACGACAACCCACGCAAAGAAAACGGAATAACGATTTACGAATTTTCTTATGGAACGTACGATCGCTCTATAGAGCTCGAGCTGCTCAGCAGCTAGCCGATGCCCTGTCAAAATATAAAGCTGACATAACAGCACTTCAAGAAATAAGATGGACAGGGAATGGTGTTCTACAGAAGAAAGATTATGACTTATACTACAGCTGTCATACAAAACACCATGTGCTCGGGGTAGGCTTCCTAGTCGGCGAAAAAATGAAGTCTGCCATCATCGGCTTTAACACTATAAGCGAAAGGCTATGCACCCTTCGCGTGCGAGGCAAATTTAAGAACATCAGCCTCATTAACGTTCACGGACCTACGGAGGAGTCCTCAGACGAAGAAAAAGAGACTTACTACGAGCAAGTCGAGAGGGCCCTCAATGCCTGTCCAAGGTATGATGTAAAAATCATCCTTGGGGATTTGAATGCAAAAATAGGTCGGGAGCCGGTATTCAGGCACTACGCAGGCACCCATAGTTTGCATGAGAACACTAATGACAATGGACTTCGAGTCTTAGAATTGGCAGCATCGAAAAACATGGTCGTTGCGAGTACCAGGTTCCCGCGTAAAGATATCTACAAAGCCACCTGGGTATCACCTGATGGAGTCACTCGTAACCAAATTGACCACGTGTTGATAGACCGTCGCCACTACTCGAACTTGATGACGGTACGAACGTACCGACTCGGATCACTATCTTGTTGGTATGGTTTTCCGAAGGCGGATTGCCTTGCGAAGACGTATTGCATCCGCCGATCAGGTTCGAATCAACACGGCTGCTCTGCGCAATGAAAACACCAGTAACACCTTTGGTAATGCGTTAGGACTCGCCCTAGAACTGGGTAGAGTAAGTCCTGGAGCCAGTATGCTGGGCGTAGATGAGAAGTGGACACGCCTTAAGAATACTGTCATTAGTACTGCCAACTCCATCTTAGGCAGCAGTCGTAGAAATCGGAACGACTGGTTTGATGATGAATGCAAGCTAGCGACTGAACGTAAGAATGTTGCGTACCGAGCAATGCAACAATCTCATAGAACGCGGGCACGCGAAGACGAATATAAAGAGCTCAGAAGAATTGAAAAACGGCTTCACAGACAGAAAAAATCAGCCTGGGAGAAGAACATAATCTGTGAAATAGAGAAAAGCCGAGAGCGAGGTCCGCACCAGGCGCGGAAGTTCTACCAATCCGTCCGAAACATGACGCAGTACACACCACGCTGCATATACTGCAAGGACGGAGAGGGAAATCTGATCACCTATCCTCAAAGCATACTGGAGCGATGGGAAGTGTACTTCAATGAATTGCTAAATGGTCAGCTCACTGCAGAAGTGGAGGCTCCACTACTTCAAGAAGAGTACCCTAGCCACCAAGCATAGAAGAGGTTGAGAAGGCTATAGGCCGGCTAAAGAAAAACAAAGCCCCGGGAGCCGATGGTAAACCAGCCGAACTATTTCAACACGGTGGGCCAGCTTTACGTCAAGCAATTCATGAGATTATAGTGCACGTGTGGGAGCATGAAGAAATTCCAGAAGACTGGCGAAAAGGTATAATTTGCCCCATACATAAGAAGGGAGATGTCACAACGTGCAGCAATTATAGAGGTATCACGTTGTTGAGTACCGCCTATAAGATACTCTCCTCTATCCTACAAGACCGGATAACCCCATACGCTAAAACCATCATCGGACAATATCAGTGTGATTTCATTCCAGGCAAATCAACAACTGATCAGATCTTTACCCTCAGGCAGGCGATGGAAAAATGTCTAGAATTTAACATCCCAACATACCACCTGTTTATAGACTTTAAGGCCGCCTACGATAGCATAGCCAGGGTAGAACTTTACAAAGCCATGAGAGAATTCGGCATCCCAAATAAATTGACACGACTATGTAGGTTGACCATGACCAACGTAACAAGCCAAGTAAAAATAGCCGGATTGCTATCCAAACCAATCAACATCTTTAATGGACTCCGACAAGGGGATGGTTTGGCCTGCCTCCTCTTCAACCTGGCGTTGGAGAAAGCAATCCGTGACTCTGGCACGGCAACAAGAGGGACCATCGTCAACAGGTCCAGCCAGATACTGGCTTACGCAGACGACATCGACATCATCGGAAGAACTGAGCAAGCTGTACATGATTCCTTCATCCAGATCGAGCAGGCGGCACAAAATCTGGGGCTGCACATTAGTGAAGGTAAAACAAAGTACATGGTGGCGTCGAATGCGAGAGGAACAGTTGGTCAAACAATCAAGGTAGCGGAGCACGAATTTGAAGTGGTGCAATCCTTTAAATACCTTGGGTCAATAGTAGCAGCCGATAACAATATAGAAGAAGAAATACGCGGGCGGCTTCTCAAATCCAACAGAGCCTACTATAGTCTGTCAAAGCTCTTCAAATCCAGAAATCTCACCATAACTTCAAAACTGCTGCTGTACAGGACCATGGTCCTGCCAGTACTCACATATGGATCCGAGACTTGGGTGCTTAGCAAAAGGCACTCCGACCTCTTTGCCGCGTTCGAGAGAAAAGTATTAAGGAGAATTGTAGGCCCCATATGTGAGGAAGGACGATTCCGGAGACGGTGCAATCATGAATTGTACGCAATCTACCTTGAAGCAGATATCGTGACAAAAATTAAGCTCGGTAGACTCCGGTGGGCAGGGCACCTAGCTCGCATGAGCGAAGAGGCACCGGCTCGGAAAGTTCTTTGTGGTACATTCTATGGTAGACGACAGCGTGGTAGACCATGCTTGCGCTGGAGAGATGGCGTAGACCAGGACGCCCGGAGCCTTGGGGTGCGCAACTGGATGGCGGCGGCTCGAGACCGGGATGGGTGGAGAGACTTGTTGAAGGAGGCCAGGACCGGACCCCGGTTGTCGAGCCGACGATGATGATGATGATGATAAAATTTAAGAGGACTTTAGATAAAAGGGATTTTAGTCTATTTTTATGAAATCAGGCAAAAGTCTTATATAAATTTTAAACTTCACTTTTTGACCATTTCCTAGAAAGTGTGAAGTTTTAGCAAAATTTTAAGTTAATTAACGATGTTATTAAACGTATAAAAGTATTATTTAAGCAAAAAAACAAACCAGTACCAGTAGATTGTACGCAATCTACCTTGAAGCAGATATCGTGACAAAAATTAAGCTCGGTAGACTCCGGTGGGCAGGGCACCTAGCTCGCATGAGCGAAGAGGAACCTGCTGGGAAAGTTCTTTGTGGTACATTCTATGGTAGACGACAGCGTGGTAGACCATGCTTACGCTGGAGAGATGGCGTAGACCAGGACGCCCGGAACCTTGGGGTGCGCAACTGGATGGCGGCGGCTCGAGACCGGGATGGGTGGAGAGACTTGTTGAAGGAGGCCAGGACCGGACCCCGGTTGTCGAGCCGACGATGATGATCCTTTCTAAATGCATCCTACAAGATATTTACTGCAGTGTTAAAAAATCGCTTTACGGAATGGATATCGACAGAAAACCTCCTAAAAGAAAATCAAGCAGGATTTAGAGCGGGATACTCTACACTAGACCAAATATTTGTTTTAAAAAGCATAGCAGAATCTTTTATACAACAAAACAAGAAGCTCTATGCCTTCTTCGTGGATTTTAGAGCAGCATTCGACTCTATTGATAGAAATTCAATGTTTTACAAGCTATACGGAAGGGGAATGTCGCTAAAGTTTTGGGCGAGTGCTGCAAACATTGTAAGAAGAAACGATAGCAGCAGTATGGAATGGGGAACATTTATCGGAGTGGTTTGAAACGAAATCAGGTGTAAAACAAGGATGCTCCTTAAGTCCACAACTTTTTTCACTGTTCATAGATGACCTCTCAGACTGTTTACCAGGAGGTGTAATGTATGCGGAAACTTGTATAAAAAGTTTGATGTTTGCGGATGATGTAGTGCTGCTGGCCTACACACAAGAATCCTTACAGATCATGATGAATAGGTTACATGATCACTGTTGTTTGTGGAATCTAGAAGTAAACCTTCAAAAATCTAAAATCATGATTTTCAAAAAAGGTGGTGGACGACGTTGCAAAAGTGAAAAATGGAAATTCAATGGCGTTGATGTTGATGAGGTGAAAAGATATAAGTATCTTGGTATTCATCTTACAAAAAGCCTAAGTATGGAAATGCACCTTCAAGAAAAGCTCTCCCAAGCAAAGACGGCAATCAACACAACGTGGAAAGGATGTTTCGGAAATACATATGTATCTCATAGCAACAAGTTCAAAGTTTTTCAAGCAGCTGCAGAGTCAGTTTTACTATATGGTACGCAAATATGGGGATATAAGCAGTACGATGCAGTAGAAAAATTATTGAGATACTACCTGAAAAGAGTTTTTCACTTACCTTCGAATACACCAAATTATTTACTGATGATAGAAACTGGTCTGTCGCCGCTCTTTACGAAAACTTTAAAACTCCAAATAGACTTCATTCTAAGAGCATTAAATATGGCAGATTCGCGACTCCCCAAAAAAGCTGTTTTAAAAACAATTAGAAGCAAATCGAGCTGGTACGCAGAATGGTTGGAGCTTGCTCAACTTTGCAATTTGGAGGAGGACCTGAGTATAGAAAATATAGCTAATAGGAGACCGGTATTGGACAAACTTATTACAAAAGTGGACGAATATTATGTAACAAAGTACAGAGAAGATGCTGCAGGGTCAATTCACAGAGAAATTTACAGCCGTTTGAATCACAATCTATTGCAGAAGAACTACTTTAGAGATGAAAACAGTGTGCAATCAATTTCAATGATGGTTAAACTTCGTGGAGAAATGCTTTGCTTAAATTATATGCCTCACAGGGATGACTAACCGTGCTTGTGCCAGCCTTGCAATCTGGAAGAAAGGGAGGATATTCTGCATTTCATGGGAAAATGCCCTATTCTTCGTGAAACAAGAAAAAGTGTTTTTGGAAAAAGCTTTCTCAGCGATGCAGAATGTATGGACCTTTTAAATGACCTCAATGTTCCAAAACTATACAACTATGCCAAAATTGCAATAGGTTACAGAGATCGAGTATTGAGGGAAAGCTTTTGAAAATATTTATTTACTTTTATTATAACTTCAATTATACAAGAATTTTCATGGTACATTTAATATAAAATACCTATAAATACAAATTAATCAATAACAAAATTGTCAATCTGGCAGACGGCAATGCCACGCTAAATTGTTTTTGTAATTTAATGTATATATATATTTTAATGAGTTTAAACAAAAACAACCTACCTACCTACCTACCTACAAACGTTATGTTAAGCATACTTTAAGATGTCAATGGCTTAAAGTTTGAAAACATTTACATATACTCTAAATCATTACATCAACCAAAATATGCATACCTTAAAAATCTTATAAAATCTATAAAAAGAATGCAGTATTATGAATTTTTAAATAATTGTGAAATTATGCTGCCTTCTAAAGCTAAAGCTAATTAAGTTTTTATATTTGATGATGTGGCTTGTGAAAAACAAAATACCATAAGAGACTATTTCTGTATGGGGCGCCATAGCGGTGTAGATAGCTTCTACTTATGTCAATCATATACACAAATTCCAAAACATTTGGTTCGAGATAACGCTAATTATATAATTCTCTTCAAACAAGATGATCTTAATTTGAAACATATTTATAATGATCATATAAATTCAGATATGTCATTTAAACAATTCAGAGAGCTTTGTTCTGAATGCTGGAAAGAATTGTATGGATTTCTTGTTATTGACAAAGATAGTTGTAGCAAAAATGGACTTTACAAAAAATCATTTAAAGAAACAGTTATCTTATAAATTGATACAGTCGTTTAACTGCTTCTCATATTGATACACCTATCTTAAAAGTGCCCTGTATTGAACCACCCCTCTTTTGAACAGCCCTGTATTAAACAGCTCTGCATTGAACAGCCCTGTATTGAACTGCCCTGTATTGAACAGCCCCTGTATTGAACTGCCCTGTATTCATCTGCTCCTATTAGAAGTGACCTGATTAACTACTCTGCATTGAAATATTCTGTATATGTAGATATGGATAATAATATAAAAACACTTAAAAATCTTATAAAGACAAAAGAAGCCTTGAAGAAAAAGTATATGCTCCTCAAAACTGGAAAATTTATTAAAGATACTGAAATTGAAAATACGTTTAAGCCAATTGTCGAACCCTTACGCAAAATGGCGAAAAATGTGCAAAATAATGAAACCAGGAATATCGAGTTAAAAGAAACAAAACCACTCGCTGTAAAACGTCGTCTTCAATTTAGAAGTCCTATAGAAGAAGAAGAAACAGAAGAAGATAAAAATATTTTTCCAGAGAGAGATTTAAATTTATCATTGTCTAATTCAATATTAGTTGATAATAACTCATCATTTAAAACACCCCCAAATAGCTTTACTGAAAGTACTCCGATCAACGGATCTTTAATTTCAAATTCAGAACATGATGAAATCTATGGTCCATACTTTGACGTTGAATCAAATTCAAATAAATTAGGAAGATCAAATTTTCAAATTAATGATGAAAACAATATTGTAATTGACGAAGAAATTTTCCATGGAACTGAGGGTCTTCTTGAACTAGTTCTGCATAAAAATCCTCGAAAGAATATTTATACTACTGAAGATTTAAAGCAGTATCAAAAAATATTACAAAAAACATGCGCTCACTTGAGAAATCATGATATAAATTCACAGGTTAAGGGTAATAGAGGAGTGAAGTACAAGAAAATCATTATACCTTTGGTTCAGGGTATGGCACAAAGTAAACAAAAGAAAGTTGGAAATGCGTATATAAATACTTCACCTGAAATGATCTACTCAACTAATTCTATTGATTATGTGTATTGGGACAACGCAAATGAGCTTGTAGATAGGCTGAGACTTTTAATTGCATCTGAAAAATCAGGGCATAACAATCATAAAAATGAAATAAATTCAATTGTGGAAGAGTTGCGAGAACAAAATTTAATTTATTAGCAAAATGAGTGTAGACAAGTTCGGAAGAAGCTCCAGCAAATTTCAAAGAACAATCGTTGGTCCACAAGGACCCGCTGGTGATGGATTTAAGCAAACTAGAAATGGCGACTTTGATCTTGAAGGAAAACGTCTACACAATGTTGGAAGTCCTACAATGCCCAATCAAGCAGTAAACAAAGCATACATAGATGATGAATTAGAAAATAGAGCCAAATATTGAGAGAGTACATTGATCTGCACAATTTCAATACAATTCGCTTGTTGGATGATATTCGAAAGTATTTTCTTCTTGAGATAGAAAAAATTAAAGAGAATCAAGAAGGGGAACCAAAATATTTTTCATATAAGAAAACATAACTAACCAATCATATATTCAGTTATTATTTGTAAATCAAAACGATATCACAACCATGTCCATTATCAATATATCACTAATTTTAAATGAAATTTTGACTTTTTTAAGGCTTCATAAACATGATTTGCTTGAAGAACATCATGAAGAGTTTGTAAGAAATATTTCATTTTTCAGTAATTATAAAAAAGTTGATCAAGTTAAATCTAAATATGGATGTCATTTCACAAACTGTTCGTGGTCTTCAAATACATGTAAAGTGGGGCCAGATACTTGTGGATGTTGTTTGATTGAACAGCGTTTGATAAGATTGAGAAAATTAATGTTATTGTATCATAGATTAAAATAAATGTTATTGCACCTAAATATATGTATATAAAACCATACAAAATGTTTTTTTTTTTATTATTTTGAAAAATGAGTAAACGACAAGTTGTTGAAGAGCTTCACAGGACAGCAAGAAAGAATTTCAATCGACGTAGGGTTGTTATCAAGGGGTTTGATGACCTGTGGCAAGCTGACTTGGTTGAAATGATACCATATCAAAAAGAAAATAATGACTATAAATACCTTATAACGGTCATTGACACTTTCTCGAAATATGCATGGGCAGTTGCTTTAAAAAATAAAACAGCTTCCTCTGTCATAGAAGCAATGAAGTTGATTTTCAACAAATCATTACGACAGCCTAAAAACCTACAAACTGATGATGGAAAAGAATTTTTTAATAAAACGTTTCATGATTTAATGAAATTACACAATATTAATCATTACTCTACATTCAGCTCACTTAAGGCATCAATTGTTGAACGTTTCAATCGCACAATTAAGGAGAAAATGTGGAAAGAATTCAGTTTTAATGGTAATTACAAATGGACATCCATTATTGATGACTTGGTGAATGAATACAATCACTCTATGCATAGAACTATAAAAATGTGTCCAATCGATGTCAATCAGGAAAACTCTAAAAAACTCTTATCCACGGCTTATAATAGAATTAAAATCGCTCCACTAGGGAAATTAACAGTTGGGAACAATGTTAGAATAAGCAAGTTCAAACACGTTTTTGAGAAAGGCTACACACCAAATTGGACAACGGAAATTTTTACGATAAGAAAAGTAAACCTAACCAACCCAGCAACATATCTCCTTGAAGATTTTAATGGCCATCCTATCAGCGGATGTTTTTATGAAAAAGAATTACAAAAGACTAAATACCCTAATATTTACCTCGTTGAAAAAGTACTTAAAAGTATGGGAGACAGTGTATATGTTAAATGGCTTGGCTTCCCACCAGCTAACAATTCATGGATTAATAAATCACAATTATTATAAAACACATAAAATATTCGTTTCCTTTCTCTTCATAAATAAGTTCTTCTTAAAGCATTATCTATCTTCAACCTACAAATGCATCTCAAAGTCAATGAACTCACATAATGTGAAATACGATCCCACTACCATTCAAAACTCATATCAACATACCCACTTCAAACCAACGTAAACCATTTAAGAATTCCTTTTTTTTCTAGCATATATTTTAATGGCCATCCTATTAGCGGATGTTTTAATGAAAAAGAATTACAAAAGACTAAATACCCTAATATTTACCTCGTTAAAAAAGTACTTAAAAGTATGGGAGACAATGTATATGTTAAATGGCTTGGCTTCCCACCAGCTAACAATTCATGGATTAATAAATCACAATTATTATAAAACACATAAAATATTCGTTTCCTTTCTCTTCATAAATAAGTTCTTCTTAAAGCATTATCTATCTTCAACCTACAAATGCATCTCAAAGTCAATGAACTCACATATTGTGAAATACGATCCCACTACCATTCAAAACTCATATCAACATACCTACTTCAAACCAACATACAAACCATTTAAGAATTCCTTTTTTTTCTACTGCACATCCACCACGTCAACCTTCAAGCCTAAAAACATACAAATATCTCTGTACATCACTAGCCACAATTCACAGTCACAAAAACGAGATTCACCCCGAAAATTATAATTTACAACCACAAAAATCATTCAAAAAGTGCTCTATTCCTCAAGTCCGATATTTATACAACTCTCCTCCAACAACAAAATACACAGCATACAATTTTCACATCACTATTTTTATACCCTAAAAGAATATTCTTACAGTCAATACAACAGTTTTCTGACAACACGTTTTCCTCATATTTTCATCGATTTATCAGTTCCAAATTTCTTAACACATTTTCATTCAGTTCTAAAAATAGGTCCTACAATTTCCATCCACCTTATATCCACGCACACGACACTCAATGCATTCTACCCCAGGACAGGTTCCCACACGATCACTGGGCTCTCCTCCTCGAGGAGCAATTTTAATGCTAGGAGCACACAATTTTACACTGAGGAGCACTGTTTTAGTCCTCAAGTCCGATATTTATACTTCTATTGTTAACGTATTAATATATAGATTTCTTTATAAGAATACAAAAAAAAACCAAGAACAAATAAAAAAAAAAGATTAACTTTAATAACAATAATAATTTTAAGAGAAACGCAAAAAAATTGTAAATTAAAAAAAAGGAATAATTTTAAGAAAACGTGGGAAACAAAAATTATAACAAAATTATAAACCAGAAACAATGGTTTACGAATATCGTACAAAAAAAAATGTATGACTAGATGTTGAATCCGAGAAACAATGATTATAATATGTTTTCTAAGTTGAAACGAAATTATCTTATGAGAACTTAACTAATTGTACTTTTCCAAAAAAAATAATAAACTTACGAAAAACAAACTTCAGCTCAAAAAAATTTGAGAGATGAACAAATGTAAATCACTCACTTTCAAGAACTAAACAGCAAAATTATAAGTGTAACGAACAGAAAAGAAAATCATTGACTTATTGAAACTAGTTATAACTGTTATCAGTTCTTATTTCATTAAGTAAGACTTTCTTTCCCTTCTTTTTTTTGAAACTTAAATTATCGAACACTTAACTTAAATTCACCTAATGGATGTAAAATTAAGAAAATGTATTTAAAAACAAAATATCAAAGACCAAAAAAACGTATTTCAACAAAATTAACTTTTGCAAAAAAACTTAACAATAAAACAAATTAACGAACTAACGAGTTGAAACTAAGAAAGATTGGCTTTTGAAAACTAGACTATATCAACTGAAATTTATTTATTACGTAAATAGATAAATGCCCGATTTCATAAAGGACTTTTAAATATTTAAAGGCCCATTTAGAGTTAAAATAGGATTTTTTGGTTTCACCAAGTGCTTTTAAATTTAAAATGCTTGTAAATGCCCTTATAAACTAAAAGCCCATTTTCGTCTCAATAAATTTTAAAAGTGTGATTTGTGAAGTCTAATATGTCAGATGTCAGCCGACGAGTAAGAAAATTATAGATGATATTTTCCAGTCACTTGCAAATATAAATTGTGAATAGGTCGAAACAAAAATATAGTTTGTGTGTAGATAATAATCTTTTAAGGCCAACGCGAATACTCCCAAACGACAACAAGACTTTCGCCTTTCTTAATTTATTTACATGGAGATAAATGAGAGCACGCACCCACATTAGCGCGATGTGAATCTTCAAACATTGTTCAGTCATCGCATATTCGTTCCGAATGTTTCGCGTTGGTTTCGGAAAGCCTTCATTATATGTTTGTTTTTAGAATAATTGATTGTTCATCTGAGGATGAAGAGCAACATAAAGTAAGACGTCCAAGAATATTCCGAGTTCATATTGGAATCCGTTCTTCAAATATAATTTTTTTCTACATATAATGCTTTTTCACGTGCATTTCGAATGTGAGAGGGAAACAACCTTTTTCCATATCCAGGGATGTGAGGCAAACCCAATTTTAACCACAATTTCCTTTTTTTAGATGGTGAAACTGGAAAATTTTAAAGGTCTGATAAAATTTAAGAGGACTTTAGATAAAAGGGATTTTAGTGTATTTTTATGAAATCAGGCAAAAGTCTTATATAAATTTTAAACTTCACTTTTTGACCATTTCCTAGAAAGTGTGAAGTTTTAGCAAAATTTTAAGTTAATTAACGATGTTATTAAACCTATAAAAGTATTATTTAAGCAAAAAAACAAACCAGTACTATATGTTTGGTCTGAATATGTCCATGAATTTGTATGAGTTATAAGTGTTGGTGTGTAAATTAGGATTTTTTTGTTATTGTTTTGTCATAAGCATACGGGGTGCTTCATGTAGCTGTTCGGTGAATACTTTGTTGACGATTTAGAGTGACCTTACTAATGTATATTCGAAAAACTAGAAGACTTCAGACGGACTTGATTTATAATTCCTTGGTGTGGTCAAACAAGGCGGGAAACTAAAAACATTAGACAAAAGTAATTTACACTGTTATCTTCTTCAAACCCGCAATTCAAGTCTGTCCCTAGGACTTTCTTTGAAGACATGGTATTGAAGAGACTTGATTTATAATTCCTTGGTGTGGTCAAACAAGGCGGGAAACAAAAAACATTAGACAAAAGTACTTTACACTGTTATCTTCTTCAAACCCGCAATTCAAGTCTGTCCCTAGGACTTTCTTTGAAGACGGTATTGAAGAGATAACTTACAAAAACCAGTGAGTTTCGCAAACTCAACTAAAGCTTGGAAAGCATTGCAGCAATGTCCGACTAATCGCCAGACACGGACATGATTACAAGTAGAAACATAACAAGAACTGGACGAAGAGGATTAAAAAATGAAAATTTAGAAAGAAAAGTAAAATAAAGTTAAGGATAGGAATAAGGAAAAACAATACTAGGTAAGGAACTGTTGTCGCTGCAAATTTTTTTCATCAATTCAATTTCGATCCATCGCAATTCACCTAAGTCCGTCAGTGGCCTTCTTGGTGAAGACTTATGGATACCAAAACTTGCAGCAATTCCAGCAAACACGCATTAACCGCAGTCGTTATGAACTTCCAAGGAATCGTTGCAATACATCTATGCGTCAGAGACCTTCCTGATGCAGACTTACGATCCTTGAAAATTCATAACAAGTTTGGTTAGGCACAATCACAAGAGGTTAACAAAAACAAGGGCTACACAAACCTATACGTTGGGCGCCATTTGTTGCGACGCAAGAGGAAGCGAGGAGAGGAGTCGGTAAGGTGGATGGGTAGGAAACAGGATAAGGTACTAATGAGGAACGGAAAGGGAAGGAAACGGAATGTCTAGCTCGGGAACGCGGCCTGCTAGCGATGCTCGACAGTTAGCCGCCGGAATGGGGCGGATCTTGCCCCCGAACTAGACCTCACCTCCCAACCTAGAAGTTCCTTGGCTAAATTTGAACTTCCCCAATCACCATGGTGACATACCGTTCAGGTTACTCCATTGCACCGGCTTACTTAGCTATCCTTCCGCACCCCTGACAAAAAATATCTCCAAACCATCATGTTTCGTTTAAACGAAACATAATAACAACACCAAAAATTTCATAGAAAGGGCGTTAAATTAAATTATCTTTAAACAAAATCAAATTTAAGAAATAAATATTATATTTCTTTTTCTTGTTTTAATCTATCTTTAATTTTAAATTACCTTTATATATATAGATATCCGAAACTTACGATACAAAGAAAACTTTACAAAAATACAACATGTTGAACTGTTTCCCAGCAGGACCAGCTCAGGATTCCGACAGTAGTACCCCTTTCTTGGCACGGATTATTCAACTATTATTTAGGCCCTACCTGCAATGATGGGTGGATTTCAGATCCACACAGATCAAAAAAATACTAGCTGAAACCGCAAGCAACAGCCTGGGAAAACAAGACCCTACCACTTACAGCAAGTATTTACAATTTAAAACCAAATTTAATTTAAAAAGAATTATCAAAAAAAAACTTCAACGCCAAACAAATTGACTTTTGGACTTCACATACTCAAAAAAAACACTTCTTTCGACGTAACTAGGGAAGTTTAAGTATCCCTCAATCAAATAAATAAATCCTCGGCTAAATTCAGTTTCTTTTTCTTCACTTCTCATTCTTATTTTTTGATTTCCTTTTATTTTTATATATTTTTTTTTTTTTTAACTTATCAATATTATACCTGGACTTCTCGTATCTTGATTTCAGAACCCACTGCGCTGCGTTAACTTCACTCACAGATAAGAAGCGTGGAGATTAGAGAAGAACTCCTAGCGCTCCAATAACAGCACTATCACACACTATCCCGATGGTGGCAGGATCAGCGGGAATTCCTTGAAGACCTCTATGGTATGGTTCTGTGATAGTGGATTTGACAGGATTTCAACTGTATCCCGGATATGTCAAGGTTCGGCAAGCACGTTTTTTTCAAAAAAAAATCACCAGAAATATAGTTTTCCAATAAGTGCTATTGGCCACAAAATATGATATTGGCACCCAAAATCGTGAACAGAAGTTAATGATCATCCGACAAAAAAAACTTAGGGCGGCCCAGCGCTCCGCTGACTGTCTGTGACCGCCAAGAATTTGCCGTTGGGGTATTATATCCTACCGGACCTGTTTTAATGTAATCACTTTACTTTAGCATCCATTTTTCAATAAATCTATCGTTTCTTTATAAACTCACCAAATAATTTCTTTTATATTTTAAATATTTTGGTTTCCTTAAAAATTCTTCAACGGAGGTTCACACCGTAAGTATGGTCAAAAAGAAATTTTTCTTTTCATAAAACTTTAACGCTCAAATTTTATCAGACCGAGTTTTGACCACAGATTAGCCATATGAAGATGAGAATGTTTCGTACGTTTCACCCTCCAAAACCCATTTGTTTACATTGTTGTATTTGTAATTTTTTCCCGCGTCGATGAATAGATGTGAATTGCAACAACAATTTAACCGGTGTCTGAAGATCCCTACTGTCTATGTGTGAGGTTTTTATACACACATTCTCATTTTTTATCTGATAACTGCCAGTTCAAGCTTGTAGGCAAATTAAAATGGCTGCGGGGGATTCTCATCTTCATGTAGCTAATCTGTGGTTTTGACAATAAGTCTCGTGTTCACAATTGGAGAAGTAATATTGGGTCTGACTGTATCTACTACATGGTTTGATCAGCAAACACACCACCTTTTTTTTCGGTTTTATTCCTTCTCCTTCTTTGTACTCATCACCCGATACTATTCGTCCGCTAGTCAATGTTATTTTGTTTTGTAATTATAAAAAAACATGTTTATGTGTTGGTGGTGTTATTCCCCTACCCAGTTTATGACCTTTTGGAAAGTATTATTTCAGATTTGATGTTTTGGAAACTATTTGTTCCGATGTTTCGGACTGTCGGACATTTTTGAAACCCGTTCTTCGTAATTTGTTATTTAAAAATGTTATCTCTATTGCCTAACAGGGGGAGTTAGTACCCGAAAACGTTAATCCACCGTTTTCACCACCACCAAATAGCTAACTTTGGCAAAGTTTTCAGACAACCCACATCCAAAAAGCAAACCAACTACTCATCAAAGGGATGTAGGGATTAAAATTTAATCGCTCTCCATTACCCGTTTCGCTAATCCAGCTCATCCTTATTATCACTCCTAGCATTCGAGAAAACTTAAATCCACCTCGAGGTGTTAGAGGAGTGAATGAATGAGAGGGAGATATACTACTCCTAATTATCTCTTGTGTTATGTTGTGAGTTGATAAGTGGCTTACCTTAAAATCGTTTTTCTTTGTCATTCATTAAATGAATTTCATTTCCACCAGCAACCTCAACAGAAGAAACAACATCAACACTCAACAGGCCGCTGTTTGGATATTAAAAAGTAAGTAGAGTAAGTGCCGCAAATATGGCCCACCCTTAACTTTTTTGTAAATAAAACAGTCAGCTTTTCGGTAATTGACTTGTTTCTTTTTTTAATACTTAAAGAAATTATTTTATAATCAGCCTTCATAACAAAAAGCATAAAAAACAAATTTACTAAAAATAAATAAATAAAAACCTAAAAAAACTCATTTTAACATTTTTCAAAAAAGTGCTGCTAATATGGACCGCCTTGTGTTAAATATGGACCAGGTTGGTGTATATGGTAAATGTGATGGTCCATATTACCGACACTTTGTTTTTTCGCCCGGTGTTAAATATGGACCAGCGTGGTGTATATGGTGCATGAGATGGGCCATATTACCTGCATATAGCCTTTTCGTTGTACTTTTAATTTAAACCAACTTTAAAAAATATATTTAAAATTTCAAATATCAATATTATACCTGGACTTCTCGTATCTTGATTTCAGAACCCACTGCGCTGCGTTAACTTCACTCACAGATAAGAAGCGTGGAGATTAGAGAAGAACTCCTAGCGCTCCAATAACAGCACTATCACACACTATCCCGATGGTGGCAGGATCAGCGGGAATTCCTTGAAGACCTCTATGGTATGGTTCTGTGATAGTGGATTTGACAGGATTTCAACTGTATCCCGGATATGTCAAGGTTCGGCAAGCACGTTTTTTTCAAAAAAAAATCACCAGAAATATAGTTTTCCAATAAGTGCTATTGGCCACAAAATATGATATTGGCACCCAAAATCGTGAACAGAAGTTAATGATCATCCGACAAAAAAAACTTAGGGCGGCCCAGCGCTCCGCTGACTGTCTGTGACCGCCAAGAATTTGCCGTTGGGGTATTATATCCTACCGGACCTGTTTTAATGTAATCACTTTACTTTAGCATCCATTTTTCAATAAATCTATCGTTTCTTTATAAACTCACCAAATAATTTCTTTTATATTTTAAATATTTTGGTTTCCTTAAAAATTCTTCAACGGAGGTTCACACCGTAAGTATGGTCAAAAAGAAATTTTTCTTTTCATAAAACTTTAACGCTCAAATTTTATCAGACCGAGTTTTGACCACAGATTAGCCATATGAAGATGAGAATGTTTCGTACGTTTCACCCTCCAAAACCCATTTGTTTACATTGTTGTATTTGTAATTTTTTCCCGCGTCGATGAATAGATGTGAATTGCAACAACAATTTAACCGGTGTCTGAAGATCCCTACTGTCTATGTGTGAGGTTTTTATACACACATTCTCATTTTTTATCTGATAACTGCCAGTTCAAGCTTGTAGGCAAATTAAAATGGCTGCGGGGGATTCTCATCTTCATGTAGCTAATCTGTGGTTTTGACAATAAGTCTCGTGTTCACAATTGGAGAAGTAATATTGGGTCTGACTGTATCTACTACATGGTTTGATCAGCAAACACACCACCTTTTTTTTCGGTTTTATTCCTTCTCCTTCTTTGTACTCATCACCCGATACTATTCGTCCGCTAGTCAATGTTATTTTGTTTTGTAATTATAAAAAAACATGTTTATGTGTTGGTGGTGTTATTCCCCTACCCAGTTTATGACCTTTTGGAAAGTATTATTTCAGATTTGATGTTTTGGAAACTATTTGTTCCGATGTTTCGGACTGTCGGACATTTTTGAAACCCGTTCTTCGTAATTTGTTATTTAAAAATGTTATCTCTATTGCCTAACAGGGGGAGTTAGTACCCGAAAACGTTAATCCACCGTTTTCACCACCACCAAATAGCTAACTTTGGCAAAGTTTTCAGACAACCCACATCCAAAAAGCAAACCAACTACTCATCAAAGGGATGTAGGGATTAAAATTTAATCGCTCTCCATTACCCGTTTCGCTAATCCAGCTCATCCTTATTATCACTCCTAGCATTCGAGAAAACTTAAATCCACCTCGAGGTGTTAGAGGAGTGAATGAATGAGAGGGAGATATACTACTCCTAATTATCTCTTGTGTTATGTTGTGAGTTGATAAGTGGCTTACCTTAAAATCGTTTTTCTTTGTCATTCATTAAATGAATTTCATTTCCACCAGCAACCTCAACAGAAGAAACAACATCAACACTCAACAGGCCGCTGTTTGGATATTAAAAAGTAAGTAGAGTAAGTGCCGCAAATATGGCCCACCCTTAACTTTTTTGTAAATAAAACAGTCAGCTTTTCGGTAATTGACTTGTTTCTTTTTTTAATACTTAAAGAAATTATTTTATAATCAGCCTTCATAACAAAAAGCATAAAAAACAAATTTACTAAAAATAAATAAATAAAAACCTAAAAAAACTCATTTTAACATTTTTCAAAAAAGTGCTGCTAATATGGACCGCCTTGTGTTAAATATGGACCAGGTTGGTGTATATGGTAAATGTGATGGTCCATATTACCGACACTTTGTTTTTTCGCCCGGTGTTAAATATGGACCAGCGTGGTGTATATGGTGCATGAGATGGGCCATATTACCTGCATATAGCCTTTTCGTTGTACTTTTAATTTAAACCAACTTTAAAAAATATATTTAAAATTTTGGTTTCACATAATGAAATATAAACCTAAGCACAACTAAATCTCCAAAAAAACATTAAAATATTTGCGCAAAAGTTAGTATAAAAACACTTACAAAAATTTACCAAAAAATTATATTGCCAATGTAAAAAAATTCAAACTTCAAATTCCGGGCACATTTCCTGCTCCTGAGTCTCCACTTTTTAATATATCAAAACCACTAAGATTATCTTCGAAATAAATGCACAGCGGGTAACCTATGCTCTTCCAGTAGGGAAATATTACGGTGGGCCATATTACCAACATGGGCCATATTTGCAGCACCTACTCTACAGTAACTATTTTATTCCTTATTTTATATCTTATTCATTTTATTATTATTTTATTACATTATTCATGTCTGTTATTACTTTTCAGATTTTCTCTGTAGTTTGGGTGGCCTAACCGCGAAAGGCAGTGGAATGCTTAGTCGGTAAGTACCTACATCATTGCCCTAATATTATGAAGTTGCTAATTTTTGTTTTCATATCTTATCTTCTATTTTCAGAATAATGAGCGGGGTTATCATCTTCCAGGCGGCTGCAACATTGTATTGCCTCATTTAATGTTTAAATCTCTGATCATACCTTTGAGATCATGTCAAACACAAAACGGTCTAGATCGAACTCCAATAACAACGAAAACTCTCTCTGGACGAGAAATTAAAAAGCCAAAGTGACCTCATAATTCAGTTATAATCTGCTAAGTTAAAGGAAAATAATGACTCACTTAAATCACAAATTGAAAATAACTTCGCCCAGTTAACAAAACCCGTTTCCGTTTTAATGCAAGGGTTTCTCAACTTGAAAATGATGTCTCTACCTGGAGCAGTCAACATACAAACGTCAAATCCGATATCATTCAAATCAACAATTCTGTATCGGATGTAAACAAAGTCTTGGACGAGAAGCAAATTGAAATATCACAAATGAAACACCAACTTAATGATTTCAAAATAAAGCAAGAAGAAATTGAAAACAAAAATGCTTCGCGAGATGCAGTTTTATTTGGAATTCCTACCGCTAAGAATGAAAACATTAAAACTTATTTTAACCGTATTTGTCAAGCGATTAATAAAGAACAACCCAACATCCAAGACATCTTCCGCACACGCCCGCGCCGCGCCCGGATAGCAGCACGACCACCATCATCATCAAATTCCGGTCTGCATATGATCGAAACTTTGTATTGACCTCGATCGCAAAGTTTCGTAAAGTAAATAACCGACAGCTAAAATTAATCGATATTGGATTAGATTCTAATTCAATTATTTATTTGCGGGAGTGCCTAACAAGTTCCAACAATAATATATTAAATGCCGCACTTCAATTAAAAAAACAAAATGCATTTTCATCTGTATTTACGATGCGAGGTAATGTATTTGTCAAACGTCATCTGAAAGGAGAGGAAATAACAATAGAAAACATCGCCAAACTACACGACATTGCCACCCTACAAAAATGATTTATGCAATATTTTTATTTATATTCTTTTTTTTTTTAATTCAATTGTTCTCAAACTTTCATAAACTTTCTAAAATTAAATTATAATTATAAATTCAACTTTACTTTTATTCTAACTTTTTTATTTAAAATCTAATTTAAAATTTAACTTAATTAAAATTTAAATATTTTTTTTTTTTGGATATAATTTTTCGGACAAAAAAATTCACCAATTAGTAATCAAAACTAGAATAGGCCAATAGCCGAAATTCAACCATTTTATACACACCTATGTATAATTGTATATATCATGCAGTTCCGTTGAATAGGTACCTAAGTAGAAAAATTTACGACAAGTTATTATTTATATAAAAGATAATCGTACAGTTCCAATTAAAGTTATTATTTACTATAGGAAGGAACATTACATCAATATTAAATAGTATCACTACAAAAGTATTACATATTTTTACAAGACTATCAGCCTTATCATCGTATCCGATCGGAAGAAAATTTTCTCCGACTTCTAAGAAATGTACGAATTTTGTATCATTTTAGTTGTTCCGATAGGTCAATCGGACAGATCTTCGAAAAGAAATTTAATGTGCGTTGAAAATATCAAATTCGTGCGTTGCATGCCGATGAGATGTCAAAATGGCAGCAACTTATCACGAATTCATGCGATGTATGAAGATATTTGCTTTCCAATTTCCCCGACAGAAATTTAGAAGTGGAAAATTTCCCGCAACAAAATTAAAAAATTAAAATATATTGTTTTGACAAAAGTCAAATACATGCGTCGGCACGCGTCTATATTTCGTTTACTATTCGGTTACCCCATAAAGCAAATAAATCCCCCGATCGGAAATTTTCTCCGAACGGATACGGTGATAGGGCTGTATATTCAGTCTTCTGGCCTTAGCTGCAAATACATCGATAACTTCCTCAGTGTTAATCTCAATTTGTCGATGAACTGACATTAACTCCAATCCTATTAGTCTTTCTTCACCGGTAGAATTTTTTAAATAAGTTTTCAGACGTTTCATTGTCGAAAATGTTCTTTCCGGTGTGCATGTTAAAACCGGTAATGTCGCCAGAATTTTTAGAAGCTTGTGGATGTTAGGAAACAGATCCTTGTTGCACTCTTTGACCGCTGTATGTCTAGTATTTAGAGTTTTTGTGCCCCTGTGATCCCCCCTCCCTGGTTACGGCCTTGGAGGGAGTTCCGCGAACGGAGGTAATAATGGAATCTTGCGCACAATGGTGAATGTTCTCAGTGGTCAAAGGGATGGACTAAAGGTATATAATTCAAATACCCAAAGTTTGCCTTCAAAAATGGATGAGTTCAGGGATCTTTTCGAGGGTTCTAAGGTAGGTGTTAATTGCGTAACTGAAACGTGGTTGTGTAGCAAAATTGAAGATATTTACTATAAAGTGAATGGTAATAGGCTTTTTCGTGGGATAGAATGGGAAGAGTGGGTGGAAGTGCTGCAATTTATGTGAAAGAAGGGTTGAAATGTCGTAAGAATTGTATCTCGACTGATGGTAGTGAAGTAGATTATGTTTTTGTCGAATTAAAATCATTAAAGGGCGATATTCTTATTGGATCTGTTTACAGACCTAACAAGCAAATTTATCCAACTCCAATTTTTGAGCTTTTAGAGAGAATTTCAGTATCGTTTCCTAATATCATTATAGGTGGTGACTTAAATAGCAACCTGTTGGTGGGAAGTAGTATAATAGATCCAATGAGAACCATTAACATGTTCCCGGTTAATGTTTGTCAACCTACTCATATTACTAACGGATCAAGTACCCTCTTAGGTGTTTTCTTTGTCAGTAACTATAACGATGCACTGTTCTACGATCAGATTTCAGCACCCGGGTTTTCTAGACATGATCTTCTCTTCTTAATTTATAATTTTTCGGTGAACTGTCCGATTTCAAAAAGTGAATATAGAACAAGACGCTTTTAATGTTGATTGGGACCGAATCTTCTATGTGGCATCATCCAGTGACCAAGTAGATTTTCTAAACAATAATATATGTTCCCTTTTTAATGAACATGTCCCAATAAAAACTAAAATTGTAGAGCAATTTATGTTTTTATGTGTCCGAACGAAATAAAAAAAACGTTCTTATTCTTATTTCAATTGGGCCACAGGCCTCTTACGCTTTATTGATAGAAAATATAGTTAACAAAATAAAATATTAACTAAAGAACCAGAATAGCCCGCCGTCCAAGCGTCGCTGCGACTATTCAGGTTATCCACGTATTATTAGACTCTTTCAGTTTGTAGTGCCTTTGCTTATATTGTTATAAGTTGTTAATGCTGCATTTATTGGTTATTGACCCTTTATTCTTGATCTTGCATTTATTGGTCGAACAAGCTGTTGACCCAATTGTGCTGGTGTTGCATTTATTGTTAACGCTGCATTTATTGGTTGTTGACCCTTTATTGTTGATGTTGTATTTATTGTTTGCATAAGTTATTGACCTTAATGTGCTAGTTCACTTGGTTGCTTGGTGGGCCCGTTTGAAGGAGCTATATCATATGTAACTCGCATGGTCAAAGCCCATGGTTCACACGAGAAATTCGTTTGCTTATTAATCAACACAATCAAGCCTATAATGCATGGAAGCGCTTTAGATTAGACTTCCACTTATAACTTTTTCGTACCTTGCGAAATTGTGCTGTATATAAAATATGATTAGCTAAACGCACATTTTATAGTAAAAAAATCAACACTTCCTTAAAAGGTAAGCAGCTCTGGAAAAATTTAAAAGCAATCGGTATTGGTAAACAAAATTCAAATATCGATGAAAACTTGGGCATAAATCTCCTTAATAAAACATTTACCACTTTACCTTTTCCAACTCTAAATATCGATTCGACATATTCCAGTGAATATCAATATAATTCGGCAATTCCATCCTTTGATTTCACGTGTGTAGATAGTATCGAAATTGTTTCATGCGTTTTATCCATAAAATCAAATGCTGTCGGGTTTGATGAAGTGCATCCCAAGTTTGTAAAGGTTATTCTTCCAGTTATACTCCCATCATTACTGAATATTTTTAACAATATTATATTAACAAGTATATACCCTCCACAATGGAAAATTGCTAAAATAATGCCATTTAATAAACCAAACAGCAATGACTACAGACTGGTTTCGATTCTACCATTCCTGTCCAAAGTTTTTGAAAGAGTCTTGCAGAAGCAGATAACCGCACATATTCATTCAAACCATTTACTGTCCCCAATGCAATCAGGATTTCGAAAAGATCACAGTTGTATAACGGCAACAATGAAAGTAGTGGGAGACATAAGAGAATCAATGGATGAAGACAAGATAACATTTCTGGTACTTCTCGATTTCTCGAAGGCCTTTGACACAGTCAACCACAGAAATTTGTGTAATAAACTCTCGACTCTGTTTAGTTTCTCCAATTCAGCTATAACCCTAATGTCGTCATATCTGAATCTTCGGAAACAAGCTGTTTCGGTTAGACAAAGCACATCTGAGTTTCTTTGGAATAGTAGAGGGGTCCCCCAGGGATCAATCCTTGGCCCTATACTATTCTCATTGTATGTAAATGAAATTCCATCCATTATACTATCTTCTGTACACATGTATGCTGATGACTTTTATCTTGGTATGATAAAAGACGGCGCAGACGCTATAAATAGTGACTTAGAGAACTTATCCACATGGTGCGAAAAGAATGTTCTCTTTTTAAACCCATCAAAAACAAAATGCCTGGTAAAAAGCAAAAAAGCTGTTAGATCTCTCTTACTTTCCATAAATAAATTTAAAAGGTTCAAAAATTCAAAACGTTGAAAAGGCAAAAAATCTGGGTATAGTATTTAATAGAACACTCTCATGGAATGACCATGTTAATTTAATTATTGGTAAAGTTTATGGCATTTTACGAAAGCTATGGCTATCACATAATTTCACCCCCTCCCTCATAATAATAATGTTAAATATAATGTATCTAATAATATTTTTAATTATGTAATAATACTGTTTAGCTGTAGCTTACTTTAACTAATTTGCATTTTTGAGCTTCACTAGTTATAAGATTGTAAAGTCTTAATGTGTCAGCATTTCATTGAAATAAAAATCTTAAATCTAAACTACACTTTCTAACATATTATCTAGCTACATCTCCTCTCATCTAAGGCCAATAATATTTTGATCCTTCTCTAGCAAACGTCTTTCTCACTCCCATATGTCCATCTAATAGACCATCGTGACACTCTTTAAGAATTGCTAACCTATCTTTCTTGCCCACTACTAATTTCCACTCTTCGTTGCCATCATGAACTACTACATGACTGGACTTAACAAATTTGAACAATCGGCCACTATCTACTCTCCAGGCTGGAAAAGCTAACGGGTTTGAATCAACCTTCGAAGTCATTTTTACCACCCAAGGGTCAGAATCCTCAACTGAAATCCGAGCCACTACCGGAACTACCCGAGATAACATTTAGGGAACGACATGGTCTTTACCCTTTCGGTGAATGATCTGAAAATCAAACTGCTGTAGCCTTACTGCCGAGCGCGCAAGTCTACCCTGTTGGTCTTTGAGGTTACTCAACCAAATTAAAGAATAATGATCTGTTACGACCGTGAACCGAACTCTTTCGATATACGGCCGCAACTTCTCAACTGCCCATAAAACTGCTAGACACTCCTTCTCTGTAGTGGAGTAATTCCTTTCATTTCTGTTAAGAGACCTACTCAAGTAACATATTACTTTTTCCCCCTCCTCAAAAGTCTGTGTGAGTTCGGCCCCGATACCGTAATCAGACGCGTCTGTTTGGACCACGAACGGAAGATTGAAGTCGGGACATGTCAAAATGGGAGCCGTAATTAAACATTCTTTAGCTTTCCTAAAGCAGTCTTCACATTCTTGGGTCCAGACTGCTTTTCTTAAGCAGATCTATTAAGGGCCTGACTAAGGCTGCGAAGTTTGGAACGAAGCGCCTGTACCACGAAACAGTCCCTACAAAACTCCTAACCTCTTTGACATTTTTGGATGCAGGTATCTTAACCATGCTAGCCACTTTTTCTGGGTCAACATGTAACCCGTTCCGTTCAACCACATAACCTAAAAATTTGAGAGATGGTCTGAAACGGTTGCATCTCCTCGACCTACTTTCAAACCTGCCTCATGTAACCTCCTAAAAACTTCGTTGAGAATTTCGAGATGTTTCTCGAATGTATCTGTGACGATAATAATATCGTCCAGATAAACAAGAACGTATCGCTCCAACTCAGGCCCTAAAACAATATCTATAAACCTCTGCTACGTAGCAGGGGCATTATGTAACCCGAAAGGCATTCGCTTAAATTAAATCTGCCAATACGCTGACTTAATGTCTAGCGACGTTAAAAATTTAGCGTTCCTAAGCTTATCTAAAATGGCTGAAATGATTGGAAATGGATAAGCATCCGTTTCTGTAACACTGTTAAGTTTCCTATAGTCGACACCAAACCTAAAGGTACCATCTTTCTTCTTGATTAAAAATTGGCGAAGCCCAAGGACTATTCGACTTTTCAATCACCCCCTCTTCTGACATCTCGTTAAGAGCCTTATCGATATGCACCTGCATTGCAGCTGATACCGGATAGTACAGCTGCTTTATAGGTTCTGTTGACATCCTAATTATAAATATATTCTACCATTGTTGTCACCCCTAGCCCTTCTGGCATGTCCCTTCACAGATTTTCAATAAGAGAATTAAGTTTCTCCCTTTGATCCTCATTTAGCTCAGATTCCTCTGTGATAGATGTAGTTCCTATAGAAGCCACCAATTTCCTTGCTTTAAAAACTCCACATACCTGAACGAAGATTCGGGACAATACCCGATAGTGCCCAAAAATCTGCACCAAGTATCAATGCATGTGGTAACGAGGGTATTAATAAACACTCCACTAAAACTGACTTTTCCTGGACAACAATGGGTAAATTAACAACTCCTAAAACTCCTACACCTGCACCATCTGCTAAATGAACCTGCCTAACATTTGATTTATCTAAATTTAATCCTAAGTCCTTTAAAACTCTCCAAACATCCCTACAAATTATCGTTCGGGATGCACCCGAACCTAACAATCCTAAAAATTAAAGCCCGTAAATATTAACTCCTAAATGTGGCCTTCTATCATTTCCACTACTATCCAAAGTGAAACCTAACCTTACCTGATTTGCCAACTGGTAGTCAGCAGGCGACCTAAACAATTGCGACGGCGCTCCTGACCTGCTGGCCCAAGAGTCCGTTGCCCGTTTCCCGAGCAGCGACTGCAGTTCCGATGGGTGGTACCTACAGCACCGCACCCAAAACAACACCTAGGAGCGGAACAATGGTTCGAAAAATGACCTTCCCTGTTGCAGTTAAAACAACGAATGGTCCTGTTGGGTGGTGGGTTACGATAAACTGCAACTGTTGCTCCCTGAACTGAAGCAACATACGCAACATCAGGCGCCAAAGACTGCCTTTTGCGACCAGAAGGAGGAGGGATAAAAGATTATACATTTGACCTGATTGTCCCTAACTTCCTACCCAACGCAACCAGTTCATTGACTGACTTGATATCAGCCCAGCAGCGTTGTTCTTGGGAAAAAAATGTTGGGGCCATTTCTGGGGCCATTTTAACTTTCTTGGGGCCATTTAATTTTTCGGTATTTAATGAAATAATGGAATAAAACAGTAGATAATTTTGTAGTTTAATTTATTTTTGTTTTTATGAAAAATAGCATAAGATATTTTTGAGTAGGTATGCATATCTAACATTAAATATTTTTAAATAACTTAAGATCTATCTTAGCCCTCTATTGCATGAATTATGAAGGAATTCATTCTAAAAAAAAATTACTTTCAAAAAACTGTGTTGCCAATGCATGAAAACCCATGTACGGGGTTTTGGAAAAAGTCCAAGAAAAAGTTAAAAAAAATGTAAAAAAGAAGAATAAATACTTGTTTATTTAAAAAAGGTGGTATAAAGAACACACTTTTATTTATATAATGAGGTTTTACTTGAAATTTGTTTTAGAAACAATGAGTTTATTTGGCAATCGCCATTCTCTAACTGAGAACAAAAACCGTTTTACTATACAAAAATAGACACTTCTATTGTAGACTGTATTATTGACCAACTTTTAAAATTTAGCGAGAATAAGTAATGTTGAATATGGTAAATCATATATGGGATTGTATGCGGTAGAGGGTTAGACATTTTTGTTTCAATGCTTCAGGCAGAATAAAATTGCCACAAGTAATATTTTTCACAAAACCTTTCAAGCTTATAAGTGAGTTCATCACTTCATTGCTGAGTCTATTTTTTATTAGTAAGAAAAAACACGTCCTGCATACGCACTGCTATGGGGTAGATAAACTCAAAATATTAATCGTGAAAGAGCAAGTGTTTTAAATACAAAATTTCCATTCAAAATTTTCTTGTACTTAAGACTGGCTCCGAATTAAACCGAATCTAATTGAACCTCTCTCTAAATCTATTTCTTTCTATTTTATTATGATGCTGTAAGACCAAGACATCCTTAGAACACCCCAAGAAATTAGGATTTTTTTTTAAAAAGAATCTTATTAAATTAAATTGGTATAGTTTTAAGATCATTTATATTTTTTTTAAATAATTTTAATAGAATTATGTATGTAGTTACTTTAACTTATGAATTTTACGATTCTGGGGCCATTTCGTGATGGCCCGGGGCCAAAATAAGAATTTTGGGGCCAAATGGCCCAATTGGACACATTAGCACAACGCTGCAGCCAAGCCCAATTGCGTTTGGTAAAAAGGAGCTATGTTTTTCATGAGAATAGATAATTTCCTATTCTCACTCAACGGCTCAGAGAATCTTTTGAAAAGGGTTTGCTTGAGAGCAATGTACATTCCCATTGTCTCATCCCCTGGGTACGCCGCCTGACGTCGTCCAACAAGAGGTCATGATAATTGGAGGGAAAAAACGAAAATCTTAACTCCCTAACCAACTCTCCCCATGTTGAAATTGAATTCCTAATCACCCTAAACCAAAGAAGCACCTTCCCAGTAAAAAGATCTACTGCTGACCTGAAAACTCTTGCTTCCGAAACCCCACGCGATTCCCTCAGTTCTTCGACCCTTTCAATAAAAGAATTCACAGATGAGCCGCACTGCTCACCTGAGAATTTAACACTCCATTTTCCAATACACTCAGGATTCCGGTCACAGGGTTCATTCTATAGTTGAAATCCTGAACTCGCACGTTGGCCGACCTCTGCAGTTGGTAACACACCCATGCCTGCTGTCGACGTGTTGTCATCCACTTTATCTTTAGGTTGGGGTGTCTCCTCACCCCCTTCCATTAATTTTGCCATCAGCAATAATAATTCCCCCCTAATATTAGCTACACTTTTAACCTCATCAGAAGATTCTGCCTTTGCCCTATTTATCCTACCTAAAGACCATTCAATTTTGGTCAAAACTTTTAAATAGTCTCCCGACTTTGAATTTTTCGGAGGAGTTTTTAAAAGATCCCTAATCTCAACAATCTTTGCTTGAACAGACTTCATATCCTCCTCAAAAGAGTATGGATAATGAGGGCTTTCACTTGCAATCGAACCCGAGCGTTCCAAAGTGCGCGAGCCCAGTAGTTGCATCCTCATGTTTTCTACCGTCCCTTCTTTGAGACCTCTTGCCTGTAACTCATAGGTGAGTTCCTCTTTGTTTAACCTATAGACATCCATATTGAAAAAAAAACTTCGAAACCATAAGTAAGATTAAAGTACAAAACTGTATTAATTGTAGAACCGATCAAAAATTGTGTCAAATCAACACCCAGTTGATTTTTTACCAATTTAAAAGGAAGCACACGATAAATGAATAAAAATAAACAAATTGCAAAAAGCTAACAAAATCAAACCGAGCTGATTTTGTTCTAAAAGCAAAGAAAAAACTGTATCTATGAACTAAAACACACAAAAAAAACAATCGCATGTAAAAAAAAAGTCTATTAAATGATTTTTCCACTAAATCAACACCCAGTTGATTGTTTTACCAATTCAAGAACAACACCACCACGCGATAAAAAAAAAATCAAAAGTATTGCAAAAGTAAACAAAATCAACGCCCAGCTGATTTTGTTACAAAAGAAAAAAAAACTATATGAAATAAAACACACAAAAAAAAACTCGCCAGTAAAACTATTTGCTTTTTTAATTTTTTCCACTAAATCAACACCCAGTTGATTGTTATAACAATTAAAAAAACTGAAATGCTTAACCAAAAAAAATTGGACCAAATCAACACCCAGTTGATAGTACCAATTCAAAAGAAAACACGCGATAAATAAATCAAAATCAATAGATTGCACAAAGCAAACAAAATCAACACCCAGCTGATTTTGATCCAAAATTAAAAAAACTATTTCAAAAAGAAATTACTATTGGCGGTCAGCCATCAGCCGAATAGGGGGAATAACATGTAGCATACGAAAACATGCACGTGCCGTAACTATTCGTACTGGTGGAAGTGTGATCATAGCCTCTTCGCGGCGGCCGCTAGAAACAAGCCTTTAAAAAGGTTTGGCTAATATGATCAGGCTGGTTCCACAGGTTGGCAACAGGTTAATTCCCTGTTCCGTAAAACTAGAAGAATTACGAGACCAACAACAAGCCTCGGAAACGGACTGATCTCACGACGACAACCCACGCAAAGAAAACGGAATAACGATTTACGAATTTTCTTATGGAACGTACGATCGCTCTATAGAGCTCGAGCTGCTCAGCAGCTAGCCGATGCCCTGTCAAAATATAAAGCTGACATAACAGCACTTCAAGAAATAAGATGGACAGGGAATGGTGTTCTTCAGAAGAAAGATTATGACTTATACTACAGCTGTCATACAAAACACCATGTGCTCGGGGTAGGCTTCCTAGTCGGCGAAAAAATGAAGTCTGCCATCATCGGCTTTAACGCTATAAGCGAAAGGCTATGCACCCTTCGCGTGCGAGGCAAATTTAAGAACATCAGCCTCATTAACTTTCACGGACCTACGGAGGAGTCCTCAGACGAAGAAAAAGAGACTTACTACGAGCAAGTCGAGAGGGCCCTCAATGCCTGTCCAAGGTATGATGTAAAAATCATCCTTGGGGATTTGAATGCAAAAATAGGTCGGGAGCCGGTATTCAGGCATTACGCAGGCACCCATAGTTTGCATGAGAACACTTCCAGTCTAAGAATTGGTAGCATCGAAAAACATGGTAGTTGCGAGTACCAGGTTCCCGCGTAAAGATATCTACAAAAAAAAAAAAAAAAACCTGGGTATCACCTGATGGAGTCACTCGTAACCAAATTGACCACGTGTTGATAGACCGTCGCCACTACTCGAACTTGATGACGGTACAAACGTACCGAGGTGCCAATATCGACTCGGATCACTATCTTGTTGGTATGCTTTTCCGAGGGCGGATTGCCTTGCGAAGACGTATTGCATCCGCCGATCAAGTTCGAATCAACACGTCTGCTCTACGCAATGAAAACACCAGTAACACCTTTGGTAATGCGTTAGGACTCGCCCTAGAACTGGGTAGAGTAAGTCCTGGAGCCAGTATGCTGGGCGTAGATGAGAAGTGGATACGCCTTAAGAATACTGTCATTAGTACTGCCAACTCCATCTTAGGCAGCAGTCGTAGAAATCGGAACGACTGGTTTGATGATGAATGCAAGCTAGCGACTGAACGTAAGAATGTTGCGTACCGAGCAATGCAACAATCTCATAGAACGCGGGTACGCGAAGACGAATATAAAGAGCTCAGAAGAATTGAAAAACGGCTTCACAGACAGAAAAAATCAGCCTGGGAGAAGAACATAATCTGTGAAATAGAGAAAAGCCGAGAGCGAGGTCCGCACCAGGCGCGGAAGTTCTACCAATCCGTCCGAAACATGACGCAGTACACACCACGCTGCACATACTGCAAGGACGGAGAGGGAAATCTGATCACCGATCCACAAAGCATACTGGAGCGATGGGAAGTGTACTTCAATGAATTGCTAAATGGTCAGCTCACTGCAGAAGTGGAGGCTCCACTACTTCAAGAAGAGTACCCTATGTTGCCGCCACCAAGCATAGAAGAGGTTGAGAAGGCTATAGGCCGGCTATAGAAAAACAAAGCCCCGGGAGCCGATGGTATACCAGCCGAACTATTTCAACACGGTGGGCCAGCTTTACGTCAAGCAATTCATGAGATTATAGTGCACGTGTGGGAGCATGAAGAAATTCCAGAAGACTGGCGAAAAGGTATAATTTGCCCCATACATAAGAAGGGAGATGTCACAACGTGCAGCAATTATAGAGGTATCACGTTGTTGAGTACCGCCTATAAGATACTCTCCTCTATCCTACAAGACCGGATAACCCCATACGCTAAAACCATCATCGGACAATATCAGCGTGGTTTCATTCCAGGCAAATCAACAACTGATCAGATCTTTACCCTTAGGCAGGCGATGGAAAAATGTCTAGAATTTAACATCCCAACATACCACCTGTTTATAGACTTTAAGGCCGCCTACGATAGCATAGCCAGGGTAGAACTTTACAAAGCCATGAGAGAATTCGGCATCCCAAATAAATTGACACGACTATGTAGGTTGACCATGACCAACGTAACAAGCCAAGTAAAAATAGCCGGATTGCTATCCAAACCAATCAACATCTTTAATGGACTCCGACAAGGGGATGGTTTGGCCTGCCTCCTCTTCAACCTGGCGTTGGAGAAAGCAATCTGTGACTCTGGCACGGCAACAAGAGGGACCATCGTCAACAGGTCCAGCCAGATACTGGCTTACGCAGACGACATCGACATCATCGGAAGAACTGAGCAAGCTGTACATGATTCCTTCATCCAGATCGAGCAGGCGGCACAAAATCTGGGGCTGCACATTAGTGAAGGTAAAACAAAGTACATGGTGGCGTCGAATGCGAGAGGAACAGTTGGTCAAACAATCAAGGTAGCGGAGCACGAATTTGAAGTGGTGCAATCCTTTAAATACCTTGGGTCAATAGTAGCAGCCGATAACAATATACAGAGCCTACTATAGTCTGTCAAAGCTCTTCAAATCCAGAAATCTCACCATAACTTCAAAACTGCTGCTGTACAGGACCATGGTCCTGCCAGTACTCACATACGGATCCGAGACTAGGGTGCTTAGCAAAAGGCACTCCGACCTCTTAGCCGCGTTCGAGAGAAAAGTCTTAAGGAGAATTGTTGGCCCCATATTTGAGGAAGGACGATTCCGGAGACGGTACAATCATGAATTGTACGCAATCTACCTTGAAGCAGATATCGTGACAAAAATTAAGCTCGGTAGACTCCGGTGGGCAGGGCACCTAGCTCGCATGAGCGAAGAGGAACCTGCTCGGAAAGTTCTTTGTGGTACATTCTATGGTAGACGACAGCGTGGTAGACCATGCTTGCGCTGGAGAGATGGCGTAGACCAGGACGCCCGGAGCCTTGGGGTGCGCAACTGGATGGCGGCGGCGCGAGACCGGGATGGGTGGAGAGACTTGTTGAAGGAGGCCAGGACCGGACCCCGGTTGTCGAGCCGACGATGATGATGATGATTGCCACTCGAATAACGCACTAAAAAAACACCAAAGAAAAAAATATTTTTTTGAATTAATTTTCCCACCTGAAGTGACTTTCACACGACACTGTAGGTACCTGTTTGTAAAATAAAATAAATTCCACCACTAAAAAAACTCAGATTATCGATCGCAAAAAAAACATCACCGAAAAACAAATAGGATCAAAATCCAATTCGATTAAATTTAAACAATTTTTTTTTGGTAAATCAAGAATGTCACAAAAAGACTCAACAAAATAACTCAAACCAAAAACAATTCTTAGACTGAGATAAATGTATCAATCACGATCACTTATATAAGCAATTCAAACGGAATAATGAAGTATTTATCAAGTATATGAACACCGTAAGTAAAATTTAGAGAAAACCTATGCGACACTACGGGATGTGATATACTTATAATTATATGTATTTAAACAAATGGAGGAATAAATTTCCAATTTATTCAAAAATTTAATTAACAAAAATGAAAAGAATATTGTAGGTACTCACTCTTTAAACGAAAGTAAACAAACCACTGTAGGCAGGTATGTAGGTATACGTAAGTATTCACTATTCGAATCATATGTACCTGTTTGAATTCACCTTCAATTGTTAGTTAGGTATTGTGAATTTTTTTTTTTTTAAGATTTTCACCGATTCCCCAAATATAACCGCAGATTATTTTCCTGCGGGAAGAAGAAACAGCAAAAAGTAAATAGCACAAAACCAGGTCAACGAAAACTTCCCTAATAAAATAACTACAAAAACAAAAACTTTTTGCAGGAATGTTCTGCTTCCTGGGGAACTGTCATTTTCCCAGCGGTTTTTGGGAATACGTTTTTTTTTTTTTTCAAATCAAAGCCCCATGTTCGGGTGCCAAATGTTACACTTTTTCCCGACGAACCGAATCAAAAACAATTATAAATTTATTTAAACAACCGACGGCGAATTTAACCACGACCGATGACAATTGGAAAACGCGACTTACAAGGAAGGATTCACAAGGTAGGAACGAATAACCATCAAAGAATTCCGAATTCGAAGGGTAACAGGCAGCGATAAAAAGTGCTGCCACCACGACTATGCTCAGTGAGGGGTGGGTTCAGTTTTTTTATACTTTTATTTATTAGGATAATAAAAACAATGATTGTAATTAATTAAAACTACTTACTGTGTTGACATAGGGATGTAGCTGAAATTAATAAAAAGGGCGCCAGTGATTTTTTTTTGTAAAAAATGAATTCATAAACCTTCGGAGCGGAACCGACGTTGAAAGTATTTTAGAATAAAACAAAGACGAGGAAATTGTATTTGAAAAATGAAATTATTTTTAATCAAAATTTAAGGTGCTTGGGAAACCTTACGAGTAGGAGTAATACCCAATATCTTTTGAAACAACGAGAACAAAGAAAAGTTAAGATTATAAGGTGGACCGTTAACACTCGCTCCCGAAAGAATAATATAACGATTTTGAAACGGGTCACGAGTTCCGTAATTTTCCGGGATAAAACGCAAAGCAAAACCCAAACGGCATTTATGTGAGGATTTTATCTCACACAACAAACGATTAGAAAAAAAAAGAACACTATTCAACCAATTCAATAATCACTATATTTATCTGGAATTTCCCTGCCAATTTTCCTCTTCTCTAGTATCTATTTTCCTCGTGATATTTTCACGATCTCCCTTCCACAATTTTCATTCAAGCTCCTGTTTTCAATTTTCTTAATTTAAAACTCAAATCGATAAATTAGATCTCCTTAAAATTTTCCAAAATTTTCTTTTTCTCAAAATTAATTTTATCTCTATACCGCATTCTAGCTTGCCAAGAAGTGACCTTCTAGGCTTTTACCATATCTGGATAGTACCTTCTCGTTTTCGAACCCCCGTGCTTTCGGCCAATCAGTGGCCCGGGATTTAGATCGCGTCATCCTTCAGTAACACTACGCATATTTGCGTGAGCGCGCTAACGCAGTTGAAACCCAGCAGCCTTTCCTAATCGCACCTTCACACCATAGCTTCATGCATCGTCATCGTCATTGAATTCGCCGACCTCTGACATGACTTCCAGTGGTAAGCAATCCAATGAGCGCATTCAGCCACCTTATTTCCCCAATTCAATATTAAAAAGAAAACTTTTAAAACCGAAAGAAACCTAATTGTTCACACGTGCAATTTTCCCCTGCAATACTAAGACAAAATAAAATTGTGAAAAGTTGGAAAGAGTTAAATCAATTTTTCAAAAGTTAGAAAGGAGTTTGGCAGAAAATTTCAACAACGCGAATTTAACCTACTTCGTTGGGGTTTTGCGCAGATTTGGGGGGAATGGGGTGCAGCAGTTAACGTTCCATCTTTTACAATTGTAAGAATAAATTAAAGCAAAAGTCTTACGTTAGGCCTGCAGCCATTCTCACAAAGAGTGACTTCAGCAATCGGGGACCAAGTGTCGCCCGTGATTTATTTAAGATTTATTATGGCCAGACCTTCCATCTGTCAATTTTATGATGAGTGGGCCAACTACCCACCGGAACTGTGAAGTTTGACAACTACAATTATTGTTTCTTCAAGATACTGAGAGAGTGAACCAATATCTGATGGACCATTGCTCCCCTTCTCTCTCTCAGTAAGTTGAAGAAGAAACACCTGTAAGAGAAAGTTGAGAAGAAAGGAACCTAGGATGGGGAAGCGAAAGAGCAATTCTTCTTACGGCAAAATTTTACCGTAGCAATACCTTTGCCGAAGTTTGGCCTAAGTTTTGTGTATCCCACCATGACCGCCAGTAAAGGAATCATGTGCTGATGCCAAAAGGCCCCTACACAACTCCTTCGGTACCCAGAGTTTCCAGGCACTGTCCTCTTGAATGGAGGCTCCTGTTCGTCTGTCAGTCCGTTTGTACCCGAAGCCGTCCGATACACAAATGTCCGGTAATCTGTTCTTGTTTTCGTTGATTGTCTTCTTTAATTCAACATATTCTTCTGACGCAAAATATGGGGAGTTGAAGTTAATTTCTGGCATTTCGGTCACAATCTCATCCATATGAACTCTTGATAGAGTGTCCGGGACTACATTGAGAGTCCCCTTTCTATGCTCTATGGTGAAGTGAAAGCCTTGCAACCTTAAACTCCACCGAGCTAGCCGTTCACTCAAGTCCTTCTGCGTCATCAGCCACTTAAGGCTTGCGTGGTCAGTTATTATAGTGAAAGGCAATCCTTCAATGTAAGCTCGGAATTTCTTGACGGACAAAACGGCCGCATAGCATTCAAGTTCCGTTACGCTATAATTCCGTTGTTCATGAATGCTATGGGTCGTTCGTTTTTCTCATCATCCATTTAGTAGAGAACGCTCCATACGCCAGAAATTGAAGCGTCGCATTGTATGTAAAAATGTCGTGCGAAGTCTGGGTTGGTCAGTATTGATGCTGTCACTAGTTTCAAGTACTCAAATGCTGTCAAGGCTTCGTTCGTCATAGCAAAATCCTTCCCCTTCTTCAGACAGTCTGTCATTGGGGCTGATAAAGACGCAAAATTTGGGATAAAACGTCTATACCAACCCGTCATCCCTAGGAAACGACGAAGTTGCTTAGGGGTTTTTGGCACAGGAAACTCCTTCACTGCAGAAGCCTTCTCGGGATCCGTCCTTAGACATCTATCATTGACGAAGTCACCTTAGCACTTTATCTCTTTGTAACAGAATTTGCTTTTTTCCACATTTATTGTCAACCCCGCTTCACGCAAATATATCGACACCTCTTTGAGAATGCCCATGTGGGTTTCAAAATCTGGAGGGCAAATCAAGAGGTCATCGAGATAGACAAAGACATTCTCTCTCAAACGAGCGGGAATGACCCTGTCCATCAGCTTACACATTCTCTGGGCGGTATTGCACAACCCAAACGGCATAACCGTGAACTGATACAATGGTCGTCCAGGGACTGTGAAAGCCGTCTTCTCTCTTGATTTGAGTTCGAGAGGAATCTGCCAAAAGACGTCATTTAAATCGATGCTCGATATGTAATGCGTGTTGTGCAGCCGACTTAAGATACCATCAATGTGCGGCAGAGGATAAGCTAATTTTTTTTGTGGCCGCGTTAACCTTCCTCGAGTCTAAGCAAAGTCTGTTTTTTCCGGGCTTATGCAACAACACAACTGGAGAACTGTAAGCGCTGTTGCTCTCCTCACACCTAGTTCCAGCATGCGATCTAGCTCAGCGTACATCAGCTTCTGCACGAAAGTTGAGATTGGATAATGTCATTGTTGGATGGGAATGGTGTCATCTTCCATCTCTATGACATGCTCCTAAACGTGAGTCTTACCCAATCCCACCGTCGCAAAAGAAGGGAATGTAAGCTTTACGCGCTCTAGTTCCTCAGTTTGTGTTGGAGTAAGCTGACGCACAGGATTAGACTCTTGCTCTTCCGTCGGTGATGGTATGTCTAACGCGCTGATGACATTGGGAGCGGCCTTGAATGTCCTCCAGAAATCTACCCCCAGATAGAGCTGTTGTGTCAAACTGGAAACGACATACAACTCCATCTCTTGGGTGATGCCGCCCCATGAGACTTTGGTCTTAAATCGTCCGTGTATGTGTTGGTTCTTCCCATCTGCTGTCTTGATGTCAACTGTCATTCGAGTCATATGTATGTTATGTTTCACTATGAACTCTATTGCCCCTTTTCCCATGCAACTCACAGACGCACCAGTATCCAACAGGCCTACCATCTCTTCACCAGCTACGGCTACTTTAGCGTAGGGCCTATTGTCGTCAGAGACTCCTAGTACGGTAGCTTCTATCTTATTCTTTCTTCGTCTGAACATTGCACATTTTTCCCTAAGCCTAGATATTTTCCACAAATTTCTACTACTATTCTGTTCTAATGTTATCTCTGAATTGAAGATTCGCTTTTTGGCTTTTTCATAGTCTATCATACGTTCATGTAGACTTCTGTATTGCACAGGTGTTTGGTGTTGATTGTTTTTCTTCGCGTTTTAGAATCTTTATTTTTCCGGGTTCGACTTCTCCGTTTGGGATGTAATTGTCAGGGGAGTGAACCCGGGTGCATCAATGGCCACAACTCAAACATGTGAGTGGGTGGAACGTTGAGGGCCAGGACAAAGAGTTCGAGTTTTTGTCCTTAGTTTGTTCTGTCTTTCTGTCTTTTTCATTGTTTCTGTAAGTTGGATTTCGTTTGTCTGTCTTTGCGTTCGTCATTTATCTGTCCGTACGGTTGTATTGTACTGCAGAAATATGTGTTTGTTGTTCGTTTTCAGAGTCATACAAGTAATGTCTAGTCCATACAAACTCTTGGTCCTCTATTGCTCTTATTTGTTTCTTCATTCAATCTCTAGTCGTCAAGTGTTTTTCATCCTGTCGGCATTCTTCTCTTAGATCTCGGATATCCTTGATGGGACATCCCGAAGATCAGCGTCGCGACTTTGTCCTTGAGATTTTGTCTGACCATAGAGACTAAGTCTTTTTCATTTGGACGGTTCCTTATTTGCAATGTCAGACCCCTAACCTCTTTGTAAAACTCGTCAAATGATTGGTTTGGTTGCTGTCGCCTGTCCATTATCTCAGTTCATAGAAGTTCAGGAATTCGTCACTTTGATTTTCTTCGAGGAACTGCGAATACCACTTTTTCGGCAGTTCCTGTCACTAAAAGGTGGAAATTGGCGAAGACCTGTTCATTGGTCACCCCGTTTTTGTTTGGCAGGGTCTTGTTGCGGTAAAATTTACCACAACATGTTTCATCTACCTTTTCTATTTTTCCTTAATCCTTTTTCATCATCATCATCATCGTCGGCTCGACAACCGGGGTCCGGTCCTGGCCTCCTTCAACAAGTCTCTCCACCCATCCCGGTCTCGAGCCACCGCCATCCAGTTGCGCACCCCAAGGCTCCGGGCGTCCTGGTCTACGCCAGGTTCTTATTCGCTCATGCGAGCTAGGTGCCCTGCCCACCGGAGTCTACCGAGCTTAATTTTTGTCACGATATCTGCTTCAAGGCAGATTGCGTACAATTCATGATTGTACCGTCTCCGGAATCGTCTTTCCTCACATATGGGGCCAACAATTCTCCTTAAGACTTTTCTCTCGAACGCCGCTAAGAGGTCGGAGTGCCTTTTGCTAAGCACCCAAGTCTCGGATCCATATGTGAGTACTGGCAGGACCATGGTCCTGTACAGCAGCAGTTTTGAAGTTATGGTGAGATTTCTGGATTTGAAGAGCTTTGACAGACTATAGTAGGCTCCGCTGGATTTGAGAAGCCGCCCGCGTATTTCTTCTTCTATATTATTATCGGCTGCTACTATTGACCCAAGGTATTTAAAAAATTGCACCACTTCAAATTCGTGCTCCGCTACCTTGATTGTTTGACCAACTGTTCCTCTCGCATTCGACGCCACCATGTACTTTGTTTTACCTTCACTAATGTGCGGCCCCAGATTTTGTGCCGCCTGCTCGATCTGGATGAAGGAATCATGTTGTAGTGCGCATACACTACACTATATTGCATAAGAATATCAAACCTATTTTATTTCAGGTCATTGCCTTTAGATCTAAACTCCACGTTCCTATAGCCAACCTATTTCTCAAATCCACTCGCATTTCATTCAATCCAGAAAATTATCTAATAAAATTTTCAATGCCACTTGAGTCTCAGATTACTTTTACTATGGTCAAGTGTATCTACCTATTCGTGAAGGTTCAACGCACTACATGCTCTGTAGTAAATATGACCAAATGAATTGGGATGCATTTGTGCATTGTGAAAGGGGCATGCATATTGGTTATGATTTTGATGACATAGCAAGTATGCTGCCTGATTCTGTCATTTGTTTCCCACTGAATTAGAATTCAATACAATGTATATGTTTAAGTAATAATATGTATAGGTTTAAGTTCTTAGTGTGTAAGGAAATTATTTTGTATAATTAGCCTAAGTCTGATCAAATAAAATTCACTTTCGACTTGAGAGTCTAAAAAGAAACAGTGGCTTCTCAGCCTTCTTTTTATTTAATAACAGATCGGCTTTGTAGCCAACATTCATAATTGGCTTGGGCAAGCCCGTATCCCCCATAACTCTGTAGGATAGGCAGGGAACATTACATGGCGATCTTGCCAACGAACAATATCGTGTATTATCTTCATTTAAGACATACAAAAACTATAAGTTCTAGCAACTGGTTTATGTAATTAACAAACAAAAATAAACACAACAATACAAAAAGTCAAGCTTAATAAGTCAACAAAATTTTTCTTTTCAAATTATACGAAGTTATTAAATTTGTTTCCTTTTTAAAGTATAAAAATTAAATTGAAAACAATAAAACGAAAACATGTCTGATGACCGAGATTTTTGCTTGCACTCGAAATGCAAAAAATATGGAACGATGAACCACCAGATAATGACATTCAAGAAATCACAGGCAAAAGTCCCCAAAAAATGAAGCAAAATCGACAGGAATCTAAATACTATTCAAATTTAGATCCAAATTATCTAAATCACACTAACAACCTGGTTTATCCCCAATGGAAGATAAACGTTCATAAGGAGGATGTTTTTAATTATTCCTCAAACGACATGAACACCAATTCAGAATTTTTGATATATTTTTATAATGGCTTTGTTTTTAATAATAATATATTCAACTTTGCTAAAAACTATTGTAAAAACAATTTTTTAATTAATGAAAGTAGTAAAATCCTCAGTTCGACAAAAAAAAATGTAACAACTTTTATAAATAAATAAATATGAATATGTTAAACAAAAAAGATTATATATATACAGAAAAACATACAAAAAAGAAATTGTATTTTTGAAGAAATAAGGAGAATCTTTTAATCAGAAATATATTGAATTATCAAATTATACAAAAGAGAGAACTTTAAAAATTTATATTTAGAATCTTTGTAAAAAAAAAAAAAAATATTGTTTATTGAAATTATAACATTATTAGAACATGCCAAAAAGGATGTATACAAAAGGTAAAGATTTAATCGAAAAAAGTAACCGGTGATTGTGATGTTATAAATTTGTAAATACGATTAGAGGCAGTAGATACGAAGATGGCAAAATTCGACATTTTGTTAAGCTTGAAGATAATTCCCGAATATGGCGGAGAAGTGGATAAGCTAACTAATTTCCTTAACTTAATACAATATGTGAATGATACTCTGAGCGATGAGATTGAGAAAAGAAAGCTTATAAAATTCGTTTTAAAAACGAAATTAGCAGACAAAGTTAAAAATAGGTTGATCACAGTTAGTCAACCCAATACAATTAAAGAATTTAAAGATACGTTTAAAAAACTTTTTAAAACTAGTAAAAATCCTCTGCAAATAATTTCACAACTTTCAACTTTACAACAGGCCTCCAATACAACATTAAACTTTGCGACGAACATTGAAACTTTAGTTTCTGAACTTAATTATGTACATATATTACAACAAGGAGAAGAGAATAGAGAGGTAATTTGTAGCATTAATGAAAAGCTAGGTTTGAATGCATTTAAAAATGGTCTGAATCAACCAACGCGGTCAATTATTTTCGCAGCTAGGCCAAAAACACTTATTGAGGCAATACAATTAGCTTTGGAATTAGATACTTCCAATGAATCAGCAAAAGTTAGCTATTACAGAACAAATTACTCTAGAAGAAATAATTATAATTTTTTAGGTAATCAAACTAGATACAATTTCAATTCAAAACCAAATAACTTCAGTTACAAAAGATTTACATATGACAATACAAGGTGCAACAGTAACATTAACAATAATATGTTTTTAAACGAAAATTTTACTACTCGGCAATTAGAGAATAATAAATTATCAGGCCAACAAATAGAGGAAAAATCAATAAAGTTAATTTTAAATCTCAGTCAACATTTAACAAATTATATAAATGTGAGGACGAATGTAACAATAAATAATCAGAAATTATTAATGGATACAGGTGCTGACATTTCAATTTTAAAACTAGGAAGTATAAAACAGGGTGAGCATTTCAACACCCAAGATAAAGTTAGAATTAAGGGAGTAACAAATTCAGCAATAAACTCTCTGGGTTCAATAACGGCGCTGATAGAAATTGAAGACAAATTTATAAAACAACATTTTCTAATAGTAGAAGACAACTTTCCAATTTTGACAGATGGTATATTAGGCAGAGATTTTCTCATTCAAACTAATAGTAGAATTGACTACGAAAATTTTACCATTACAATACATAATGAACATATCATACCAATGATAACGAGAGCACAAGGTTCAATGAAAAGAAATGATGATGCTTTATTACGCATCAAACAGAGTTCAGAAATACCGAAGGAAATAACACCTTCATTAAATGTTAATATAATTACGCATGCAAAAACAAAAGCAGAGACCGATTTCAAAAAAATCGATGCGGCAGATACGCATCCTAAACAGATTTACACAGGAGAATATGAAACAACAGAAAATAAGAAAGAAACTATATTTAAACATGTATGGAATAATAAAAATATGCATGATGGTATCAATTTAACTAAAAGCCATACAAGGAAGTTTTGTTCACCGAATAATTATGAAGTACATCAGCGAAAATCCTCATCTGGACTAAGGTCTGATTCAGGAGAAGCTTGTACAAAAATTCATGTTTGTAAAATAGAAGAAGAAAATATAGAAAAAATGGCCATCGCAAATAATGATAAAATAAATAAACCCGTAGGTAAATTTAAAGATATGCTTCAGAATCAAAAAGATTACAAGAGTAAAAAACTTAAAATATCAATGTATAGAGCACCAATTACATCTATTGAAGAAGAAGAAAAACCAAGAAGTTTAAAACATTTTCATAATAAGCAAATAGAAAATACTAAAGAACAGCGAATAATGAATATTATTGATGAAATAGTATCCCCTGCTACAGTTGGTCCAATAAGACTATCAAACAATTTTAGATGTAAACAAGCTGTACAATGCAGAAGACCCAGATACTTCAAAAAGAAGAAAGAACCTGATAAAAAAAATTATCACATATGACCACTTGTACATACATAAAATAGAATATTTTTAGCTAGAATTAAATGTAGGATATAAAGTTTTTATAAAAGTAGGAAATAAAAAAAAAAAATTAGAAAACTCATATAAAGGACCATACGAAGGAATTGAATTAAAGGGTGTTAATAGTAAAATTAAGATGAATAATGAAATAAAGGAGGTACATAATAACAGATTAAAAAGATAAACAAAAAAATTTTATTTTTTTAAATCAAAAAAAAAAAAAAATTTTTTCTAAAAGAGTGAGGATGTAGTGCGCATACACTACACTATATTACATAAGAATATCAAACCTATTTTATTTCAGGTCATTGCCTTTAGATCTAAACTCCACGTTCCTATAGCCAACCTATTTCTCAAATCCACTCGCATTTCATTCAATCCAAAAAATTATCTAATAAAATTTTCAATGCCACTTGAGTCTCAGATTACTTTTACTATGGTCAAGTGTATCTACCTATTCGTGAAGGTTCAACGCACTACATGCTCTGTAGTAAATATGACCAAATGAATTGGGATGCATTTGTGCATTGTGAAAGGGGCATGCATATTGGTTATGATTTTGATGACATAGCAAGTATGCTGCCTGATTCTGTCATTTGTTTCCCACTGAATTAGAATTCAATACAATGTATATGTTTAAGTAATAATATGTATAGGTTTAAGTTCTTAGTGTGTAAGGAAATTATTTTGTATAAATAGCCTAAGTCTGATCAAATAAAATTCACTTTCGACTTGAGAGTCTAAAAAGAAACAGTGGCTTCTCAGCCTTCTTTTTATTTAATAACAGATCGGCTTTGTAGCCAACATTCATAATTGGCTTGGGGAAGCCCGTATCCCCCATAACTCTGTAGGATAGTTAGGGAACATTACAATGTACAGCTTGCTCAGTTCTTCCGATGATGTCGATGTCGTCTGCGTAAGCCAGTATCTGGCTGGACCTGTTGACGATGGTCCCTCTTGTTGCCGTGCCAGAGTCACGGATTGCTTTCTCCAACGCCAGGTTGAAGAGGAGGCAGGCCAAACCATCCCCTTGTCGGAGTCCATTAAAGATGTTGATTGGTTTGGATAGCAATCCGGCTATTTTTACTTGGCTTGTTACGTTGGTCATGGTCAACCTACATAGTCGTGTCAATTTATTTGGGATGCCGAATTCTCTCATGGCTTTGTAAAGTTCTACCCTGGCTATGCTATCGTAGGCGGCCTTAAAGTCTATAAACAGGTGGTATGTTGGGATGTTAAATTCTAGACATTTTTCCATCGCCTGCCTAAGGGTAAAGATCTGATCAGTTGTTGATTTGCCTGGAATGAAACCACACTGATATTGTCCGATGATGGTTTTAGCGTATGGGGTTATCCGGTCTTGTAGGATAGAGGAGAGTATCTTATAGGCGGTACTCAACAACGTGATACCTCTATAATTGCTGCACGTTGTGACATCTCCCTTCTTATGTATGGGGCAAATTATACCTTTTCGCCAGTCTTCTGGAATTTCTTCATGCTCCCACACGTGCACTATAATCTCATGAATTGCTTGACGTAAAGCTGGCCCACCGTGTTGAAATAGTTCGGCTGGTATACCATCGGCTCCCGGGGCTTTGTTTTTCTATAGCCGGCCTATAGCCTTCTCAACCTCTTCTATGCTTGGTGGCGGCAACATAGGGTACTCTTCTTGAAGTAGTGGAGCCTCCACTTCTGCAGTGAGCTGACCATTTAGCAATTCATTGAAGTACACTTCCCATCGCTCCAGTATGCTTTGTGGATCGGTGATCAGATTTCCCTCTCCGTCCTTGCAGTATGTGCAGCGTGGTGTGTACTGCGTCATGTTTCGGACGGATTGGTAGAACTTCCGCGCCTGGTGCGGACCTCGCTCTCGGCTTTTCTCTATTTCACAGATTATGTTCTTCTCCCAGGCTGATTTTTTCTGTCTGTGAAGCCGTTTTTCAATTCTTCTGAGCTCTTTATATTCGTCTTCGCGTACCCGCGTTCTATGAGATTGTTGCATTGCTCGGTACGCAACATTCTTACGTTCAGTCGCTAGCTTGCATTCATCATCAAACCAGTCGTTCCGATTTCTACGACTGCTGCCTAAGATGGAGTTGGCAGTACTAATGACAGTATTCTTAAGGCGTATCCACTTCTCATCTACGCCCAGCATACTGGCTCCAGGACTTACTCTACCCAGTTCTAGGGCGAGTCCTAACGCATTACCAAAGGTGTTACTGGTGTTTTCATTGCGTAGAGCAGACGTGTTGATTCGAACTTGATCGGCGGATGCAATACGTCTTCGCAAGGCAATCCGCCCTCGGAAAAGCATACCAACAAGATAGTGATCCGAGTCGATATTGGCACCTCGGTACGTTCGTACCGTCATCAAGTTCGAGTAGTGGCGACGGTCTATCAACACGTGGTCAATTTGGTTACGAGTGACTCCATCAAGTTATACCCAGGTGGCTTTGTAGATATCTTTACGCGGGAACCTGGTACTCGCAACTACCATGTTTTTCGATGCTGCCAATTCTAAGACTCGAAGTCCATTGTCATTAGTGTTCTCATGCAAACTATGGGTGCCTGCGTAATGTCTGAATACCGGCTCCCGACCTATTTTTGCATTCAAATCCCCAAGGATGATTTTTACGTCATACCTTGGACAGGCATCTCGACTTGTTCGTAGTAAGTCTCTTTTTCTTCGTCTGAGGACTCCTCCGTAGGTCCGTGAACGTTAATGAGGCTGATGTTCTTAAATTTGCCTCGCACGCGAAGGGTGCATAGCCTTTCGCTTATAGCGTTAAAGCCGATGATGGCAGACTTCATTTTTTCGCCGACTAGGAAGCCTACCCCGAGCACATGGTGTTTTGTATGACAGCTGTAGTATAAGTCATAATCTTTCTTCTGTAGAACACCATTCCCTGTCCATCTTATTTCTTGAAGTGCTGTTATGTCAGCTTTATATTTTGACAGGGCATCGGCTAGCTGCTGAGCAGCTCGAGCTCTATAGAGCGATCGTTCGTTCCATAAGAAAATTCGTAAATCGTTATTCCGTTTTCTTTGCGTGGGTTGTCGTCGTGAGATCAGTCCGTTTCCGAGGCTTGTTGTTGGTCTCGTAATTCTTCTAGTTTTACGGAACAGGGAATCAACCTGTTGCCAAACTGTGGAACCAGCCTGATCATATTAGCCAAACCTTTTTAAAGGCTTGTTTCTAGCGGCCGCCGCGAAGAGGCTATGATCACACTTCCACCAGTCCGAATAGTTACGGCACGTGCATGTTTTCGTATGCTACATGTTATTCCCCCTATTCGTCTGATGGCTGAACGCCATCCTTTTTAGCCTTCCTTTTTCGTTGCAGCTCCAAAATACTGGTAGAGTGCAGTTGAAACCTGGTTACCATCAGCCAGAGTCCTGCTCTTAAAGTTTTCTGGAAAATCAATTAATATAGGTATCCGTGAATCAATTTCCTTTGTGACGGGTGGTCCAAAAAAACACATATACGTGCGACAGGTGGTCGGCACGTCCATATAACACTAATCGTGTGACAGATGGTCCACGTCCATCATAAAAATAAATATTGTGTGACAGGTCGTCCACAAAATCATCAAGTATGTGACAGTTGGTCCATACTAGGAGAAAAAATGATGAACCGGACCCATGTTCAACGAGATGTGTGACAACTATTTCACACCACCGTAAATATAGTATGGCTTAATGCCCACCCTAAAGTGTCTTGAACGAAAAAGTAAAATCACTTTGCGATGTGTTTCCCTTCCCCTCTAAAATCCGCGCGGAGGTCTACGGGCTTAGCTTATTTTAACTTTCGCGAAAGGCAGTGAATCCTGTCTCCTCATTTTAGTTGGAAAAGGGTGGTGATCCCATCTGGCAAAATGTTTTCCTCCAACTTCGTAGTCTAGGCTGGTTTGGGCTGGGGGCTTTGTTCGTAGTTTCAAATAATTTTTCGTTTATCTTTTAGCTATGGTAATTGACGCGTGGGGACTGAACTTGTCCATTGAGCTACTTTTGGAAAAAGATCGCATGCGTGGCTCGATTCGACAACAGCGCACACTTCACCTAATTGGCGGAGTGCTGCAGTTAGATTGTGACCGAACAACAAACGGACAAGCAATCTGAAAGAGATAGCAATATATGGAATGAAGCTATGTCCGCCATTTTTGACTTACTTTGAAGAAGGTTTTGGCTGGTTGAAAGAAATTAAGCGAAAAATTATTTTCGAAGTTATCGATCTTATTTGTGCAGAAAATAGTGGTATGTAACATCCCAGTTCGGGACATTAGAATAAAAAAGAAAACAGAGGAGCTATTTTTCTTGTATAACGAGAGGAAGACTTTTTGTCTGAGGCGATCGAAAAAGGTTTCAGATTGGGGAACAGTGGAGGAGATAGGATTCCGCATAGAAAAAAAGGTAAGTATTTGGTTGTTTGGTTTTGTCCAAAACTTAGTGATGAAATAGTGAGTTTTATTCGTTTGATTTTGTGGCCAGAAAAGTGGCAAAATCTTACCTCGGTTTGGCCTTCGTTCCGTTTCTTTTATTCTCCCGAAATTGCAGGACTCGCGAGCCCGCGACCGTTTTCCATACTGTTGTTCGTTCGGGAACTTTCCCACAGCCCTCTGCCAATTTCCAAAACAATTGTTAACTTTTCTTGTGATCGAAAAAATTCTCTGTTTTCTACCTATATTCATGCAGGTTTCCCAGATTTATTTCAAAAAAAAAATTATTAAATTCCCATTGGGAATAAAAACATTTGCATTTCCTTCAAATATTTGAAGACGAATTTCAGCTTCCCGGTTCAAGGCAAACGACCCTCAATAGTTCCCTGTATTTACATGCCTACTTTTAGTTTCAACTATTATTATCCCCATTAATTCGATTTGAATTGTTCACTTTTATTGTGCATAAATTAATACTCTCTAATTCGACGAACCCACCCCAGCTGACTAGCCGGTTGGTTGCATCGTTTTTGCAGTGTTGTTACAGTATTATTGTATTCTCTCTTATCTCTCGTCTTTGGTTGATAGTTTGACAGTGCGTCAATTTGATCTTTACATTCGCGTGTGCCGGTTGAACAATTATAATAATTTAATGAATTCGTTTGTGTTTAGTGATAATAATAATTGGATTCGTATAATCCTGAGTTGCCGTCTTTTAGTTTCATCATCCTAATCTTATATTAAAATTCGCGAAATAATATTGCAATAGTCCTTATCATTAAAATGAAACTCTCCACCGTCATATTTTCTTTATCCCCCATTTATTGAGGTGCACCTTCTTCCCATGACCATTGTGCTTGTTGCATGGCGGATCCTTATGACAAGTTCTGTTAGTCGAAGATGTGGAAGCATCTATTATTTGGCTAACGTCTGGGTCAGTAAGTGGTTCAGAGTAGTACACTCCTTGTCGCTGCTCTCATTTGGCATGAGGAGGGGAGCAAGAGTAGATCTTTCTACTAAATTGAGCCTTTCGTTCATAGCAGTTACATTTCCCGTTACTACCAGCACCATGTTCAGCATAAGTTGCAGGGTTTTTGCTTGCTCTGCAAAGACACGGTTTTGTTATGGGTCTCATAAATCACGCGCGAAACCAAAAAGTCTATAGCATTTTTCAGACATTCCCCCCCGATAGTTTCTCCATTAAAAGTCATTACATCCTCTTGTTTGTCTTGTAAGTCTAGGTCCTTTTGTGTTAATAAGATAGTTTCTCGTTCAAATTGTTGCGTTTGTCTGTTCACGTTTTTTGTAGTCTCTTCTTCTTCTTCATTGTCTCCTAGTGGAATCGGTTCTCGAGGGTAAGTTTCCTGACCTGATTCACCTAACTCTTTTGAGTTAACCCTGTTTCCCGTGCTCCTAGTCCCCTTCTCAAATTATTCACCACATCCTCGACCAATTCATCGAACGGATTTGGCAAGGTCCGATTAAGCTCAGTACCAGAACCTTTCAATTGGACTTGAGGACCGTGAGCGGCCATGGCGCGGGTCAAAGCAGGTCTGCCATTTTTGTCATGCCCTTGTGGAGGCAAGGTACCCTTTTTGACTGTGCCAGTATTTGACTTACTCATTCTTTCGGAAACAAAAAAAAAAACAACCGATTAAAAAAAAAATTAAAAGAAAAATTTATTGAAGATCTTTCTCCTAAGAAAACTTTTCTTCTTCTCTTCCTCTTTCTGCTAAATTTTTCTTTCCCTTCTTGATAAGAAAAATTAATTAAAAAAAAAATTTTAAAAAAAAAACAAAAACTAAACCAAACCAAAAAAGGGAATTAAGAAAAAAGTTCACTAAGTAGAGATTTTAAAATTCAAAAAAAATTAAAAAAAAATTAAAAAAAAAAGGATGTCGCTTATGTAATTCAGAAATCAAAAAAAATATTAAAAGTAAACCTTAAAAAAAATTTAATACAATAAAAAAAAAGTTTTCAAACTGAAAAATAACAAAATTTTCCAACAAAAAATAAAACCAAAAAAATAAACGGTTCAAAAATCAAAAAAAATTCGAGTCTAAAAAGGTAGTATGTGAAAAAATTCAATGATATTTTAGGTTAAAAAAAGTAGTAAATAAATTTTTAAAAAACAATATAAGGACTCACTAAAAATTTCGGTTCTGGTGTTTGGTTTTCAATATTCATGATAAGGTGTGTGAAGTCCCAACTAAGTATCCAAACAGATGAGAGAGAGAGAAACTACGATTAGTTAAAGTTCTGTGTCCTTTGTAAAGTTTTGTTAAGTAATGTCATGTTGAGTTTTCGTAAGTTACAAGTTTTTCTGTCTAATGTCAAGAGTCGGTAGTCTCTGTGACTGGGGCCTCTGAGATTTGACGAGTGTTTCGGGTTATCCCTAATTTTTCTGCCACATCGAGCTTTCCGATGAAAAACTTCGAAGGTGGTTGGCTAGGAATCAGAAACAACCCTCCACATGAGTAGAATTTCAAAACACCCACTCACGCCTCTCGATACGTCTGGCTGTGCCTGACTGTATGGAAAGCAATGAGTGAACTGTCCATTCCACTTTCGCTCTCTACCTTGCGAAACACTTTGTCCTACCTTACAAAATCTACTAGTTCAAGATCAGTTAGACTGGACTGAACTCCATCCATTGCCAAGAAAAGAGCCTATGCGGTCTCGAAGCTTGTGCTAAAAGGATGGGAAGGAAAAACTAAAAAAAAAAAAAAACAATTTCTTAAAGGAAGATTGTTGTGAGTCCAAGGGAATAACCTTAGGCAAAAATCATTTCCTTGGAGTCCCAATCGATCTGAAAGCCGTTCGTTTCGTTGGGCGTCTGGGTTAGCACAGGGGTGTATCTTCATGAGTTGGAAAAGGGTGGTGGCATGTTTGCTCTAGCTCAGCTAAGCTCGATGGGTTGGGGCGGTTCTTGCCCTTTTCCAAACTCATCTCATTCAGCAAACAAAAAAAAAATCATGCCGGTATTAAAGGATAACGATAGGAATAGCGGAAAGGATATATAAATTGGAAATTTGAAAGCAAAACAAAGAATATGGGAATGCACAAACTTAGCTACCTATGCCACTGTATTGGTGTAAGGGTGAGGTCTTAGTAAATCCTTCGATGGAACAAAAAAAAATTTATTGCGAAAAAATTAACCCCAACCTAAAACTAAACCCTTATAATCTAAGATTTATATCTTTAAAGATATAACCACTTAATTCTAAATCTAATCCTAAAAAGAATTTTTTTTATTTTTGTCCACCGAAAGTTAACATCAACCCCACTGTCACACAAACACAGTGGTTCGCCGAATCATCAAAGGCTTTGCCGGATGTTTTTTCGCAAAGGTTTGGCCTGCCCACACCCTTGTGTCTGAAAACACAACCATCGCCATCTCTTTGGCCAGTATTTGGGAGATAGCCCCTAATGTGAGCCTCCAGTGACAAATCCTATTAATGTCTAGGTCAGGTCATGTCTAGGTGGTTTTGACCTGACGTGGTCAAAACCACGTCAGGTCTGTAAGGTAAGGTAAGTATTGTAGTATAAGGTCGGTCGGGTAAGTGTTTAGTCGGTCATTGGTAAGTATATATCAGTATAGTCAGTACATAGTTAGTAGTAAAAAGGTAAGTAAAGTCTGTAACGTAAGTAAAGGTAAGTATAGTCAGTAATGTCAGTAGGTACATCGTTGGTAAAATGGTAAGGATAGTCCGTGTTAAGTCATTATCCACCCGTATCTCATTCTTATCATCCCCATCGCCGGTCCAGACGGGCCTTCACACACCTCTTGTAGGGTTTTAGCACTCCATTATGGTTCTTATTTAATTAAACCACCGGAAATTAAAAAAAAAAAATTATGATGTCTTTCACGAATTATTTTATTATAAATTTCATTAAAATTTCTATTGATTTAATTCTTCTTTACGTCAAATCGAAGAAAGTAGTAAGAAAATTAATAAAAATTATTCAAAATTAATTTAACCTTGATAGGTATTCAAAAAAAAAAAAAAAAAAAGCTTTACTTGATTGACCCGGAGTGTAAACATAATTTATATTTCCTCTTCGAGTGCAATGGCAAAAAAAAAGAAGTTATTTTTGCTAAGATAAAAAAGATGGATTTTTCATTAATTTCCTTTATTCTTTTACAAAAAAAAACTCTATAAAAAAATCATAAAAGGAAAAAAAAAACTCAGAAAAAGCTTTCAAAAAAAAAAGTTAAATTCAACCCACTGTCCAGAAGGGACTGTGCAGCACCTTATCTCCTTCCCTTAAGATGGTAAGTTTTTATATGGCTAATCCCCCAGCCAGTCACCAGCCTCAAGTCCAATCTTTGCTCTTGACTTAACCCTTCCTCCTGCTTGCCAAATTGATTGTGAAAGGGTGTGTAAAACCTAAAAAGGTTAAGCAGAAGCTTGAACCAGCTATCTGTTTTCGGTTTGTAGGTAGGCTTCTTCTATTTGGTAGGTACATATATCTATATATCCGTATATATAAATATTTACGAAGTATGGCCCTTTTCAACGAACCTATTACCCACTGATCCAAACCTGGGAATAAGGAGACACCTCCATAAATATTTTTGCATTGAGCATCAATAAAATCAATCACGTCATACCTCTGCTTGTTAAGAACGGGGTACCAAAGTCTCCCTCGCCAAAAGGGACCTTTGTCTGTCTTTGACCTTCGTCTGTCTCTTCCTAATGTAAAACCAATATGTTATTTCTTCGAAACTTACAATTATTGTTCAATTCGTCTTACCTCTTTTGGATTTTATTTTGACTTTTTTTTGCTTTGAAAAATTAAATTCTTCAAAAAAAAAAAAACAAGAGAAATGCTGTGCAAGATAAAAAAAATCTCCTTTCCCGTGTAGGGTAATTATGTACTTTTATAAATATATGTATCTAAATGTAGCACTTTACGATCGCACTGATTTCCGACAGAGCTGTTGATAATACTTTTCTAATAATGTCAGATGGAGTCATGTAATAAATCGGTCGTTGCCCTCATAACCTAAATTCGAGAAAACAAATGGTCTTGGTATGGGTATGCAGACTGGAATTACGAATTTTATTTCTCCAGTCAGCAATACCAATCTTAATAACACCTATTTTGTACAATCATGCATTTGTATTAAATAATTTGTCTGCACGTTTATTTGTGTGGGTGTGTCTAATTTGCTTACAATTAATATTGCACTAACCAAATAAAATTTTCTAATAAAACTTAAATAAACTAATTTAACATGTCAAATATAATCGAAATTATAAATTAATTATTTTCATAAATAATATACCTAATACTAAAATATTGCACTAAATCCCTAAATTAATACTAATTATAACACTTTTACCCCAGCTTGATCAGATACTACTTTGTAAACAATGTCTATTTTGTTTACCATTCAGCACTATATGCTGGCAGTGCCTTTTTCTTGATTCAGCCTGTGCTGATTCATAAGTGACAGTGCTCATTCATTTGTAAATATTAATCTTTGCAAACGTTTTGTGTCAATTCTTTTTATTTCGTGTTAAAATCAGTGTTAATAAAGAAATTTAATAAATAGATTTTATAATACAAGGTATATATATACATAAATAAAACGAAAAATATATACAGAAAAGGAATGCAGCCATAACATATGTACATACAACCAACATACACAACAACCACCAACTTGGATTGCCGTTTAGACTTCTTACTCTACCTACTTTATGTATTCTTTTGATTTGTACATATATTTTTGTTTCTTTTATTTTAAGATTCATCAAAGTTTGAACAGCAGCAACCATGACATTTCGCATGTGGAATAAATTATCAAGTGACAAGATATGGTGGCAAATTAAATCTCTTTCTTTCCTTACAAATTTTATTTTAATTTCTCTTTCTTTTCTTTCTTTTCAGATGTAATAATTTATCGGTGTGGTGCTGCATTGTCGGGAGATGCCCTCAAGAAGATAACAAAACAACCCTCATCCCCCCAGCGACCAACCATGATAAAAAAACTTATAGCTACCTTTTTGTGTGTTAGAAAGTGAAATAAAGAACGGTTTTTGTAATCGTAGATTATTCTGTGTTTTTTTTTTTTTATTAACTTGGAGATGTTTATTTGTCGGTGTTTCAACCAGTGTTTCTTTTATATTTGTATGATTCTACTCAATATATATTCCGGTTGACGAATTTTGTTTTTTTTTTTTTTTTTTGTGGACTTTAAGGACGACTGGGTAGTGTGCTTTAGCTCAACTTTAGGCGATCGGGTACGTAACACTATCAAAAGAAAAGTATAAGATCCTGAGAACTTCGTTGAGGAAACACTATATAGATGTTCTACCATCCTAAAACACCAATACAGTTACCAAAAAAGAAGCAGTTCCAAAACAGCGAAATCACGGAAATATCAGCTAGAGTGAAACTTCAAGATATGATGGATCATACTGCAAGGTTGCATTTAGAAAGCAAAACGGATAAAGAAATAAATGCACTCCAAAGAAATCTGACGTTACGGAGTAAATGGGGCTGCGATGGATCATCAGGACAAGGTGCGTATAATAAAAAATAAATACAATAGATGGGTAAACAGATGCAAATATGTTTATGGCATCAGTTGTTCCACTAAGACTTAATAGTACAAATGGTGAACAGTGGAGGAACCCTCGCCCATCATCAACTCATTTTTGCTGTCCCATAATGGTCCAATATGCTAACGAAACAAGTGACCTCATAAATACAACATTCAAAGAGTTAATGACGATATAACTATATTTGTGAAACAAGATCTCTTTTTAACTATGATTGACGCGAAAGTTTTAAACGAATTAACAGAAACAAAGTCTGCGCCCGATATGCAAAAGGACACGAAAAAGCTTCAATAATCAGGATGAATCAAATAACGACGAACATAACTACGAATATGGAATCTCTCCATTGTATGCTAGAATCAGGTGCATGGAATTTATTTTGAAACTTCCCTATACACTTGGACAAGAGGGAGAGGAAACTGATGAATCTATTGGGTTCAAGGAGGCAGAAAAGGTATGAAAACAAGAAATCCAAAGGCGTTTTCGCGATTGATTTGGAAATAGTAATGATGGAAACTCTTCAAGGAGATTTTTTGAACAATCAGAGGCAACCGCTCGAATAACTGGAGTCAGTAGAGAGGTTACAACTAGAATCAAAATAATTCTTAATGTTTTGCATTGCAGATAAGTAGTGAAAACAGTTGAATTTGGAGAGTACACCAAGAAAACCGCAGAGATATTGAAAAAAATGAAACCTGAAAAACAAATTACACCTACTCTTCACAAAATGTTGGTTCATAGTTTAAACATCATCGAATACTAATCACTATCACTTCGAGAATTGTCAGAAGAAGCCCAGGAGTCAAAAAATAAAGACTACAAGAAATACAGATATAAAAATACGTGCAAGTTTCAAGGGTTCGGCAGAATGAAGACCTATTTAACATGCTTGCAATCTCATCGGATCCACTTATTTCTTCTTTAAGGCATGTAAGAAACTAAAGTATGAAAGCGCAATAAGGACCGGATGTTATAAGTTTATGACGCATTACCACAGATGAAGATGATAGTTTCCAAGAAATCTAATGTTTGTTTGTAAATTTTTCTTACTTTTTTTATTTTTACACTGTTTAAATTGTAATCTATCAATGAAATGTTCTATTAATGTAGTGTTGTATACCAAAAGAATAAAAACAATGAATTAATAAGAAGAAGTGATTTTTCCCCACTGTTTCACTCAAATTGGTTTGTTTTCTTTTTTCCCTACTGTTTAACTTAAACTACACTCAGATTACTTCAGAAATAGACTTTAGACCTTTTTAAAGTTAAATACCAATTATGTTAAGCACCTTAACTAAATCTTCTTATTTCAGCGGCAAATTCTGAAATACCCAGTGAATTTTTTTTTTTTTGTAACGGTAAAACTTTAGAAACTAGCACGTAGTATTGTTTAAATGCATATTGCATATTATACACCTGTTCAATTGTTGGAGGAAAGAGTGGCCTAGGTAATACTCGGTTCAAAACCCACAAGAACAAGCGACCGATTTTTAAACCAATAAGGAATCATAAAAGATCCCAAAAACCATGAAACCGAATGTACTCTGGTTCCTCTTCCTCCTAAAGTTTTCCCCTAACGACTACCCCTACCTTTAAGACCGATGTCTACAGACCCATCGGCCTGTCCAGGCAGGAGTCGAAAGGGGGGTCCCTTTGCGTTGGTAACCGAAGGCCTGTTGGTTGCCATGCTTAGCTCGTCGATGGGGGGGGGATCTTGTTACCTGCTAGGGACGAGGTTACCTTCTTCAGGCCTAAGTCTGAGATGGTATTCGACAAGAACAAATATTTCCATCTTTTAAAGACGAAGGGCCCGAATTTTAGTTACCGACATCAAACAATTCCTTTTCCTTCTGACTTCATCTTAGAGGAGGACATAGGTCTTCGTGTCCTCGGAGCCTCTCTTTACCCACCCTTAATAGTATTCAAAAAAATAAAATCTTTTATGAACACTCCTAAAAAAAATGTTAACGGCCCTCATTTAAAAGGGGGACAGTCATTGACTTCCCCTTAAATTATCCTTAGAGAATCCACCTCACCCTTTTATTCCTACACATCCACTTCCCAAACCTATCTTTCAAAATCCCATCAAAATCTTCTTCATTTCAGAATAAACATTAAACAAAAACCGCAAAAACATCGAAACCCTTTTCTACTAAATATAGAAAGTAAAATAAACTTCCCATCAAAAAACTCTATATTGGAATCGTATTAGCAAAACGAAACAAAAAAAAACACGATCGTTTGATTTCATTTGCATAAGTCAACATCAACAATCATTTTATTCACTTATTGTTCATATGCGTAACTACATATTTCTTAAAATTATTTCAAACAAAAAAAATTTTCTTCAATCATCGTCATACACCGAAAACAAAACTTTCTTTAAAAATTAAAAAAAAAACTTTTACTTTGTTCCGACTTTATCTTTCACCATCCTTGATAACCCCAGGATAATACTTTTTCGCCTTACTGAAGTTCTCCAGATTATAATCTGAGCGAACTTTAAGCTAAGATCACTTTTGTATCGATTCCTTTTATAAATTAAATTTTCAAATATGTATGATGTATATCAATAAGTATATTGGGTAAAAGAAAATATACATATGAACAAAAATATAAAAAAAAGCTAACTTACCAGTGTTCCAGAATGTTGTGCACAGCATTTTGTTGACACCGAGGTTTCTAAATGTTGATTTTAATATAATGAGGTTAAAAGAAACTGGAGGGAATCAAGCACGATACGATTGGAACTTAACTTCATCGATTAAAAACAAAATGTTTATTTAACTGTTCTGATGGATGGGATGTCACATCTGTTCGGACTAAATACCTTATTTCTATAAATTATAACTAATCTTTATTAATCCTACTTCTTACTATCAAACTCTTAATTATCTTTCTTCCTTTTGCATCTAGCTTCTTTTTTTTCTTTTTTTTAAACTGCCTATCTTTTACCTGTGAACACTAAACTTTCTGCTCAGTTTCACTGTTCTATAATTTCACTTTGTTTTTTTTTTTTGTATCAAACTTCCTTTGATTCATAAAACCTTTTAAACTTCACCAAAAATAATATTTTACTTTACATTAAAAAAAAAAACTACATATATACATAGCTAAGTCGAATCCTTCAGTCAATTAAATTTTGTTTTAATTGTTTTTCAGTTTGTACTTATTTATGTCTTTGCTTTGTAACTTTCACTTTAAAAAAATCTACAAAATAAAAAAAAAAGTTTTTTTTTAGTCAACTTTCCTTTCATTCAATTTTCTTTTTTTGATTCGTGTTCTAATCGAATAGTTTCTTAGAACCTTAAACCATCCTTTCTTTGTGTGTTAAGATTTATCTTTCGCTTCTGATTTACATTCCTTTTCTTTTAATATTGCTTTTTTTTCTTTTCAGCCTAACGTTTTCTTTTGATCAAAACAAAATAACCCTGAATTTTTCCTTGGATCGCGATCTATGTTCAGCACTTTCTCCTTTCATCTTCTTATATTTATTTATTTCAGGTTTTAACTTTCGTTTCTTTCAGTTCCCTTATTATTTTTGTTTTTATGTTCTTTTAAGACCTACAGGTTAACTATATTCTAAAATTCTTTTTTTTTCACTTTCACTTTTCTATTATCCTTTAGTTCTCCCTGGATCACGGAATTTTTCTTTGGCGCTTGTGCCCACACGGAGAGCTGCCGAAGTTAGATAACGAATCCTTATGACCTTGCGCTGATTCTTAGATCGTTGGACGAAGATTAAAACCTCTTACCTAATCGTCTTAATTGGGTCTTTATTAGACGCTGTGTTCTCTTCTTCGACGTGACCGCTAATCATTGAAGAACCCAGAACGATGACTATGGGCTTCTTCATGCAACCAGTAGACAAATTTGTTTGGACTCCTCAAGTGAATCTCCTACCAGGATTTCTTTCAGGTGGCTTTCACCAACGATCTGGCACAATGGCCGAATGAATAATATGTGCAAACCTACACCTTTGTGAAGGATACAAATTACTTTAGTAAAGAAAACTTCCTACAAAATATGCATTTTCCCTATCAGTTCTCGTCGTTTACTTTTTTTGTTGGCACTTTGAAGTATCTTGTTCAAGAATTGTGACCAGGGATTCACTTTTTCTTTTGCGTCGGCGCGTGTGTTCTCCGAAAAGAATGTTGAGCAAAAAGATTTACTTCCTTTTTCGTTATCTCTTTTTCTTATTTTTTTGTTCACTTTACTTTTATGGGTGAAGGCGAATTAGAGGACGGGAGCTACTTGTTAGCACGGTCACGACGAAAAGAAAGAACTTTCTCGAAATTAATCTTGCACGAGGATGTCGAGTCAAATCTAACATGGATGCCATTAAACCTGAAACGGATATCGCTAAACCAGAACGGGACGACTCGGAATAGATAGACGACCCACTTCGTACCATCTATCAAAACTTTAAGCTCATTCACAATGAGTTAAGGTTAGATGTGTTAGATCGATTCCGACCATACCACTTAGCAAACTTTATGCTCACCCACAATGGGTTGATGTTAAATGTGAAATGTTGCGCGAATGCTTTCGATGGATGGTTTTATTAGGTAAATTATTATGCTTTTTTTTTGGCAAGATGAATTGCTGCGTTTCGAATGCTAATCCCAACGTTTAGCAGTAGTAGAACTACGTTTTTCTTTGAAGTTTTTCTGGATTTTCTTTTGCCACAAATTGGAACATCTACACTTCATTAAGACTTGTATTTTTTGTTAGATGTTGCCACGAAATGTGTCATTTCATCGAAAAATTTTAAGTCTTATTGATATTGCAAGCACTTACGCTGTTTCCTACATAACATATCCTTTTTGTTACATGTTGCATGTAAAAAGAAGGAAATGAAAAAAAACTTTTATTTTAATTCTTTGCCGTTGGAAGGGGTCTCATGTACAGCTGAGTGAGCCGGGCCATTATAGATAAATAGCTAAGTATACGCTTCAACAATTATTTTTTTAGATCTTTCGAGTGAGTTACTGATTTGTGACCTTTGGCATCTATCACTTGGTATAAATTATTACCTATAATTTTGCAAACGGTGACTTTCACGAACTTTGGGCAGAGTTTCGCATTCAGATGTTTGGCTGCATCACTTAAAATAAAATTACGCTTATAAAGTACATCTCCCACTTGGTATGACACAATTCTACTTCGTAAGTTATAAGTTTTTTCATAGGAGTCATGGGTCCGCTCTAAGGCTGACTTCAAGTACGTATGTAATACATTCATTAAAACCGCTTTAGGAAGGAAATCTATTTCGGAGTGATTCAACCCACTCAGCTTACGCAGAAGTTTATAATCCGCCCCATGCTCGATGATACGATGTCCAAAAAGTGCTTCGTAGGGTGACATGCCGATCGTAGTATGCACAGTAGAGCGTAATGCACTTCCTATTGAGGACAAGTTTAGGTCCCAATTTGTCTGTCTAGGGTCTATGTAGGCTCGAATTGCTGCGAGGATTGACCGATTCACACGCTCGCTAGCGTTCGCCTGTGGGGAATATACTGCGGTTCGGTAATGAGTTATTCCGAAATTTTGTATCATTTTAGTGAATTCATGACCTATGAATTGACTACCGTTATCTGATTAGATCCTTTCAGGGACACCGAAAATAAAGAAGATCTCTTCCTGCAAAAATGTTATCACTGATTGCGCGTTGGCTTTTCGGAGTGGTTTAAAAAAGACGAATTTGGTCAATTGATCTAGTGCTATAACTATCTGGGTATTTCCTTTCTTTGACAGACAGAGAGTTTCATGTTTGGCAAAAGAAGCAAGAAGGGTTGGATTTTCCAATGAATGCGTTCAGCGCGACATAAATTGGTTTGTTCGATTTGAAAAACTATTTGGTAAGGGCCCAGAAAATCAATATACAGGTGTTGCAAAGGCCTTTCTACCGCAAAAGATTTTCCCATTTCTGCTCTTGAAACAATGTTAGATGCTTTGGTTGATTTGCAGATTTCGCAATTTTCAAGAAAGAGTTTGACCTGTGACGCCAAGTTTGGCCAGAAAAATTGTTGGCGTAATTTATAGAGTGTCTTTGCTATGCCACCGTGTGAAGCCCTGGGTGGGCAATGAGCCAACTCGATCAAACAGTTTGTCAGCGCTGCTGGAATTCACAATTTCCAGACTAAATCGTCTTGGAGTGGGTTTCCTGTACAATGCCTGACCTTCTTGTATACGAAACCGTCCGAAACTTGAAGGCCAGGAAGCTGGTCTTTATTTTGTCCGATATGTTCGATGATTTGAAGATACTCCTCCGATTTGAAGCTCGAATCCTCCAAATCTACATGAAGAACATCGGAGGGGTTCGTTGACATCGACCCCGGTGGACATACTGTTGAATGCAGTGCCTCTACCTCATAAACTCGGGATAGTGCATCTGGCACTACATTCAAAGTACCCTTCCGGTGTTCGATCCCAAAATCGAACCCTTGTAGTTTGAGACTCCAGCGCGCTAACCTCCCCGTTGGGACTCGTAGACTCATTAGCCACTTCAGACTTGAATGGTCTGTCACCACCATGAATCTATATCCTTCGAAATATATATCCGGTCGAAAGTTTTTAAAGGCCTCGTACTGCCGCCAAACATTCTCTCTCCGTAACGGAATAGTTACGCTGAGCTGAGTTTAACTTCTGCGAATAATAATAAATGGGCCGTTCGGCTCCGCTTTCATCTTTTTGGCACAGCACGCACCCGATACCCGTTGCTGAAGCATCACATAGTATTATAAACTGTTTAGAAAAATCGGGATTAATGAGGACCAGCTCTGATGTTAGGGTTGACTTAATCGCTTCAAAAGCTTTTTGCGCTTCTTGTCCAAATTCGAACTTTTTAGTTTTCTTTAAAGTGTCTGTCAAAGGAGCAGCAAGTGTCGAAAAATTACCTATGAATCTACGGTACCACCCTGCCATACCGAGGAATCTTCGAACTTGTTTGGGTGTTTTTGGTGTAGGGAAATCGAGAATTACAGTTACCTTCGCCGGGTCCGGCTTTAAACATCCCTGTCCAACTACATTGCCCAGGTACTGGAGTTCCTTGAAGCAGAACTTCGATTTCTCGACGTTTATGGTCAGGCCTGCCTCAAGTAACCTTTTCCCAATTACGCCTAAGACTCGAATGTGTTCTTCGAAATTCCTTGATATGACTAACAGGTCATCTAGGTAAACGAATACCTGATCCCGTAACTCAGAAGGCACGACTAGGTTCATTAGATATGTAAGACTTTGAGCTGCGTTAGAAAGCCCGAATGGCATCACTTTAAATTGATACAGTGGCCTACCCAGCACGGTAAAAGCCGTCTTCTCCCTTGAGCTTTTCTTCAGCGGTATCTGCCAGTACGCGTCTTTCAGGTCCACACTCGAAATGAAGTGTGTCTCTGAAAGTCGTGCTAACAGTCCCTCAATATGAGCAATTGGACTTGCATTCTTCTTTGTCACTTGGTTCACCTTCCGAAAGTCCAAGCACAGGCGATTTTTCCCCGGTTTTCATACAAGTACGACTGGGGAAGACCATGCGCTGGAACTTTCTTCGATGACTCCTAAAGCAAGCATGCAGTCCAATTCCTCATACACTAGGGCTTGTATCGCTGGAGAAATGGGATAATGACGTTGCTTTATAGGCGGCGCATCCCCTGTATCAATAAAGTGTTCCATCAGTTGGGTCTTCCCTAAGCCTTTCGTCGTAAAAGATGGGAATTGTCTTATGGTCTCACGAAGTGATTCACGTTCCTGATCGTTTAGATCACATTCGACCGCACTCTCTAACTTCTTAGCTGCTTCGATATTTAGTGAAATTTCTGAAATAAGGTGGGGCGCAAGTTGGAAAAGTCTCCAGAAATCCACCCCTAGGTATAGTTGTTGTGTCAGCGATGGTACGACGAACAAATCCATTACGTTGACTTTGCCTCGGTAATGGATTTGAGCCGTCACCATGCCGACTATGGACTGTTTTTGCCCATCTGCAGTGGAAATAGAAGCAGAGAACTTTTTAAAAGGTATTTGGTTTTCCTTTAGGAAATCGAGAGAACCCGCTCCCAGACAACTCACACTTGCTCCCGAATCGAGCAAGCCAAGGATCTTCTTGCCACAAACTTCGATTGTTACGTATGGGCGGGGGTCGTCCGCTGAACAATTTAAAGTTGTGGCCGCAAGGATTCTATACTGTACTTTTTTCTTCTTCATCCGCTCTCGCAATTTTTTTACTTTTTCTGAAATTGGTGGAAAAGTGACTATTCTTCTTCGCGCTTCATAATATTCTTTTAGTCTTTGGTGGATTGACTTTCTAGGAAGGTGAGACTTAAATTCTTTTGTTTTCTCAGGACTATTCCTAGATCCTTCTCTACTGTTTAATTCTTCCGGGGTATGTTGTAGCAGGGTAACTTTAAATATTTTGGGTTCTACTTTTCCGGGTTCTCCACCTTCGAGCACTTCCCCCCGGTCGAAGGATTGCCCGGCGATCGGTTTCCCGATCATTTGTAACAATTAGGTGTTATAACATTGTCACGACCGCATCTAAAACAAAACAAGTTCCGTTTCGGGCTGTCGCATTCTCTAAACGTATGTCCTTCTGCTTTACAATTCCAACATTTAAGTATATTGGCTTCCCTTTGGTAGGCCTCAACTCTCGCTGGAATTGCAAAGTCAGAGTCATCTAGTGAATTATCTAATTCGTTAACTTGTCGTCGTGAAGGTTATGTATTATTATTGAACTGATACCTGGTTCGAGGTGTTTCATTTCCGTTTAAAAACTTTTCAATGGTACGACAAACGTAAACCATTTCTGGCAAACTATGTGTACTAAAAGTCACCAATAACTCACCCATCCTTCGGCGGACGTTCTGTTTAATGAGCTTTATGATTTCTTTCACTGGCTTCGGTGTTCGCAACTTCGAATTGAATTGGATGAGATCATCATAGAAATCATCAAAACTCTCGTTCGGCAATTGCTTCCGGTCGGACATTTTTCGCGAAAACTCACTATCTGTCTCAAGACTTCTATATTGCTCGATAAGAGCTATGCGCAGGCTTGACCAAGTTGTACGAGGATTGTTCTTTAAGAACATCCAATACCATGTCTCTACTCGTCCGCTGACAAAATGGCGAAAGTTCTGGACAACTTCATCCCAAGTTGCATTGTAGCTGTCCTTAACTCGTTCCAAGCGGAACAGAAAGTCATCGATAGACATGTTCTTATGATCGAATTTGATTCCCCATTTGTGGTAATGAGGAAAACGAATTACTGAAGCGGATGAGGACGGAGCTTGTGCGGGGTTGGTTTGATTCGAAGTCATGGGCGAAACATTTAAGTTCAAATTACTCAATTGAGCTAAAAAGTTATCGACATTTGACCCACGAGCCATGTCGACCGGGTGAACATCTTGCTCAACCGTTGGGTGAGTGTTAGCATTCGTATTGGGTGCATTCCGTTGCTGCGAACGAAGATTAGTAGGTAGTTCTAGAGGAGTAGCTAAGTGGTATAAGTCGCGAACACCTTGAGGGTTCGGAAGAGGAGCTGGAGTGACACTACCAAGAGTTTCTCTTACTATAGCCCTGGGGGTCTCGCTAAGACCCCCAGTGCCATTTGTCCCTGAGCCTGCCGCCAGCTCTTCAACTTCTCCTAGAGACTGATTTTCCCTATCCTCGTTATTTGAAGACGATCTTTGCCTACTTCCCGCCCTTCTTCCTCGGGAATTCTTACGACGCCCTCTTCCATCCATTGTCGCAGTATATATAATAATATACTCTTAAATTCTTATTGTTACGAAATGTTTAACAACAAAACCTACTACAATTCTTTTGGTTTCTATTGTTTTCTTATTTCAGGTATCCTTTTTTTTATAGAAAGAAGATACTACACAATCTAGATTCTTCCTCAACAAAAATTTTTAAAGAAAAAGGTAACTTTAAAAACTCTCAACTAAAAAGAACTTAAATGTTCTTTCGTGCAAAAAAAAATCTCCGCGATTTCAAACAAAATTTATAAAAATTGTTGGTCTAAACCAGGCTAGTACTTAAAGTGAAATTTTCTTTGACTTCATTTCATAAACAATTCTGGGAAGTGAATGTGGAGTGTGTTATCTAACAGGGGTGGTTTTTCAAAAAATATAAAAAAACTATATGGTTTCCCAAATTCTCTACTTTAACAGAAAACTGGGTTCCAAAAAAAAATTTTTACAAACAACACTTTAGTGTTTTTACTCTCTAAGAAAGATGTCTTCTTAAAACTTCGTCCGAAAAACTTATACTCGCTCTTGGCGTAACAACGGTCGAAAGCCAGAAACTATGAATAGCCTTAACCTTCCGGATAGCGCGTTGAGCTTTCGTTATCTTTCGAACAAGACTATATCGAATAAATTGTGAGCTCTTCATGAGATATTAATGTAGGTTGTAGTTAATGGAATATTCTTCGTAACGTACAGGTTTCAAACTTTCGCAGCAGTCGTAGATCTGGAAATTTATCCGTAAATCTACCGGACAAAAGTCTTGACACCCACTAAAAAACCAAATAAACCAATACTTGCTTTCCTAAAACTTACTACTTACGCCTTGATGCTATCAGCTACTCGACAATAATATCAATCTGAGTACGGACACTGAGAGACGCAAGATTGTATTAAGTAGTGTCGTGCCTAATCGTTTACCACATGCGACAACAGGAGTCAAAAAAAAAACTTAACCCTCGGACAACTGTGGCTACTCGTTAAGCAACGGTGACAATTACACAAGGAAGTCAAATATCCCACTTCCAAGAACCAAGCTCTCAAAGAAAAACAAGATTCTTTTCAAAAAATGAAAAATTGAAATTACTTCTCCCAATCTAAACAAAAAAAATATCGGTCACTAAATTCGGGCCCCACGTTGGGCGCCATCTGTAACGGTAAAATTTTAGAAACTAGCACGTAGTATTGTTTAAATGCATATTGCATATTATACACCTGTTCAACTGTTGGAGGAAAGAGTGGCCTAGGTAATACTCGGTTCAAAACCCACAAGAACAAGCGACCGATTTTTAAACCAATAAGGAATCATAAAAGATCCCAAAAACCATGAAACCGAATGTACTCTGGTTCCTCTTCCTCCTAAAGTTTTCCCCTAACGACTACCCCTACCTTTAAGACCGATGTCTACAGACCCATCGGCCTGTCCAGGCAGGAGTCGAAAGGGGGGTCCCTTTGCGTTGGTAACCGAAGGCTTGTTGGTTGCCATGCTTAGCTCGTCGATGGGGGGGGATCTTGTTACCTGCTAGGGACGAGGTTACCTTCTTCAGGCCTAAGTCTGAGGTGGTATTCGACAAGAACAAATATTTCCATCTTTTAAAGTCGAAGGGCCCGAATTTTAGCTACCGACATCAGACAATTCATTTTCCTTTTGACTTCATCTTAGAGGAGGACATAGGTCTTCGTGTCCTCGGAGCCTCTCTTTACCCACCCTTAATAGTATTCAAAAAAATAAAATCTTTTTTGAACACTCCTATGCCATTAATTCTGCTCCAACAAAAATGTTAACGGCCCTCATTTAAAAGGGGGAGAGTCATTGACTTCCCCTTAAATTATCCTTAGAGAATCCACCTCACCCTTTTATTCCTACACATCCACTTCCCAAACCTATCTTTCAAAATCCCATCAAAATCTTCTTCATTTCAGAATAAACATTAAACAAAATGTATTATATAAATGTAAATAAAATTAAAAAATTTATATTATTAATATTTCTTATAATTTTATTTAATTTTAAAAATTTTAAAATTTTCACAACATTAAATTATTTAAAACAATTAATTTAGCGACGCGTTTCGGTTTTTATAAACCATCATCGGGCTCAATTGTGTGACTTTTGGTGTTGTTTCGCCAAGAATATTTGCTTCAGTGCTTGCTGTGGTCTATGTTGAATTATTGTATTTGTTGTTAATGGTTTATATATTTGTTTCGTTTATGTTGAATGTGTTTGCCTGTTTTGGTATTTGATTGCAGTGTTAAATAAAGTGTTAGTTTTTATTGTTAGTTTGTCATTTAATATTTTTTCTTGTTCTGTCTTGTAAGCTCTGAAATGACAAACTAACAATAAAAACTAACACTTTATTTAACACTGCAATCAAATACCAAAACAGGCAAACACATTCAACATAAACGAAACAAATATATAAACCATTAACAACAAATACAATAATTCAACATAGACCACAGCAAGCACTGAAGCAAATATTCTTGGCGAAACAACACCAAAAGTCACACAATTGAGCCCGATGATGGTTTATAAAAACCGAAACGCGTCGCTTAATTAATTGTTTTAAATAATTTAATGTTGTGAAAATTTTAAAATTTTTAAAATTAAATAAAATTATAAGAAATATTAATAATTTAAATTTTTTAATTTTATTTACATTTATATAATACATTCATACACACAGCATGGAGACTACACCACAAAGAAATATTAAACAAAAACCGCAAAAACATCGAAACCCTTTTCTACTAAATATAGAAAGTAAAATAAACTTCCCATCAAAAAACTCTATATTGGAATCGTATTAGCAAAACGAAACAAAAAAAAACACGATCGTTTGATTTCATTTGCATAAGTCAACATCAACAATCATTTTATTCACTTATTGTTCATATGCGTAACTACATATTTCTTAAAATTATTTCAAACAAAAAAAATTTTCTTCAATCATCGTCATACACCGAAAACAAAACTTTCTTTAAAAATTAAAAAAAAAACTTTTACTTTGTTCCGACTTTATCTTTCACCATCCTTGATAACCCCAGGATAATACTTTTTCGCCTTACTGAAGTTCTCCAGATTATAATCTGAGCGAACTTTAAGCTAAGATCACTTTTGTATCGATTCCTTTTATAAATTAAATTTTCAAATATGTATGATGTATATCAATAAGTATATTGGGTAAAAGAAAATATACATATGAACAAAAATATAAAAAAAAGCTAACTTACCAGTGTTCCAGAATGTTGTGCACAGCATTTTGTTGACACCGAGGTTTCTAAATGTTGATTTTAATATAATGAGGTTAAAAGAAACTGGAGGGAATCAAGCACGATACGATTGGAACTTAACTTCATCGATTAAAAACAAAATGTTTATTTAACTGTTCTGATGGATGGGATGTCACATCTGTTCGGACTAAATACCTTATTTCTATAAATTATAACTAATCTTTATTAATCCTACTTCTTACTATCAAACTCTTAATTATCTTTCTTCCTTTTGCATCTAGCTTCTTTTTTTTCTTTTTTTTAAACTGCCTATCTTTTACCTGTGAACACTAAACTTTCTGCTCAGTTTCACTGTTCTATAATTTCACTTTGTTTTTTTTTTTTGTATCAAACTTCCTTTGATTCATAAAACCTTTTAAACTTCACCAAAAATAATATTTTACTTTACATTAAAAAAAAAAACTACATATATACATAGCTAAGTCGAATCCTTCAGTCAATTAAATTTTGTTTTAATTGTTTTTCAGTTTGTACTTATTTATGTCTTTGCTTTGTAACTTTCACTTTAAAAAAATCTACAAAATAAAAAAAAAAGTTTTTTTTTTAGTCAACTTTCCTTTCATTCAATTTTCTTTTTTGATTCGTGTTCTAATCGAATAATTTCTTAGAACCTTAAACCATCCTTTCTTTGTGTGTTAAGATTTATCTTTCGCTTCTGATTTACATTCCTTTTCTTTTAATATTGCTTTTTTTTCTTTTCAGCCTAACGCTTTCTTTTGATCAAAACAAAATAACCCTGAATTTTTCCTTGGATCGCGATCTATGTTCAGCACTTTCTCCTTTCATCTTCTTATATTTATTTATTTCAGGTTTTAACTTTCGTTTCTTTCAGTTCCCTTATTATTTTTGTTTTTATGTTCTTTTAAGACCTACAGGTTAACTAAATATATTCTAAAATTTCTTTTTTTTTCACTTTCACTTTTCTATTATCCTTTAGTTCTCCCTGGATCACGGAATTTTTCTTTGGCGCTTGTGCCCACACGGAGAGCTGCCGAAGTTAGAAAACGAATCCTTATGACCTTGCGCTGATTCTTAGATCGTTGGACGAAGATTACCTAATAAGAGGGAATTCATATTAAGCCCTATATCATTTTTCGCTGGGATTAAAACCTCTTACCTAATCGTCTTGATTGGGTCTTTATTAGACGCTGTGTTCTCTTCTTCGACGTGACCGCTAATCATTGAAGAACCCAGAACGATGACTATGGGCTTCTTCATGGAACCAGTAGAGACTCCTCAAGTGAATCTCCTACCAGGATTTCTTTCAGGTGGCTTTCACCACCGATCTGGCACAATGGCCGAATGAATAATATAAATTACCTTAGTAAAGAAAACTTCCTACAAAATATGCATTTTCCTTACCAGTTCTCGTCGTTTACTTTTTTTGTTGGCACTTTGAAGTATCCTGTTCAAGAATTGTGACCAGGGATTCACTTTTTCTTTTGCGTCGGCGCGTGTGTTCTCCGAAAAGAATGTTGGGCAAAAAGATTTACTTCCTTTTTCGTTATCTCTTTTTCTTATTTTTTTGTTCACTTTACTTTTATGGGTGAAGGCGAATTAGAGGACGGGAGCTACTTGTTAGCACGGTCACGACGAAAAGAAAGAACATTCTCGAAATTAATCTTGCACGAGGATGTCGAGTCAAATCTAACATGGATGCCATTAAACCTGAAACGGATATCGCTAAACCAGAACGGGACGACTCGGAACAGATAGACGACCCACTTCGTACCATCTATCAAAACTTTAAGCTCATTCACAATGAGTAAAGGTTAGATGTGTTAGATCGATTCCGACCATACCACTTAGCAAACTTTATGCTCACCCACAATGGGTTGATGTTAAATGTGAAATGTTGCGCGAATGCTTTCGATGGATGGTTTTATTAGGTAAATTATTATGCTTTTTTTTTGGTAAGATGAATTGCTGCGTTTCGAATGCTAATCCCAACGTTTAGCAGTAGTAGAACTACGTTTTTCTTTGAAGTTTTTCTGGATTTTCTTTTGCCACAAATTGGAACATCTACACTTCATTGAGACTTGTATTTTTTGTTAGATGTTGCCACGAAATGTGTCATTTCATCGAAAAATTTTAAGTCTTATTGATATTGCAAGCACTTACGCTGTTTCCTACATTTTGAAACTCACCACTGTCATAGCCTTGGAAATTTCCTTCAAAACAAAAAAAAATTGTGGGGATATCTTTATTCGTTTAAGGCCGTGTGTGAATTGCGTTAAGATTTTGGATTAATTTTTTACCACGATTAAATTTTGAGGGGAGAGTACGATAACTTTGGCGCCAAAAATTGATGGTTTCTTGTAGAAGGGTCAAAAATAAGCATTTTTTGCTATGGGTGTGGGGGGTTTACCTCGAAAAAAATGACTTAAAATGAAAAAATAATTATTAAAAAACAAAGGCAAAACTTACAGTAAATTAATATATTTTTTTTGAAAGCTAGGAATTTATACTTTAATCCTGCATTTAAATTAATTAATTAATTAATTTTAGCCCATAATTTTTAAAAAAACCGCAGGCAAACTCAAAATTTTGATAAAAATAATGGAAAAAAAAAGTTTTTCTCAAAATTGTGAAATGATGCCCTAAATTAGCTAATAAATGTTAATAAAAATATTAATTCTGAATCCAACATAAAAAACCGAAACGATTTATGTCTTCCAGTTTTTGAGAAAATTTAAAATTACTAAAACTACTTTTTTATGAGATTTTTGGTATTTACGTTGATTAGGTTCATCTTTGTAAGTTAAGTACAGCAATTCATTTAGCGTTACCCAGAATGCACCACGAGGAGGTAGAATTGCATTGCATTCCGCGTCCCAGTTGGTCAGTTTGTGAGTAAGTCAGGAGTTAGTTAAAAATAGTAAAGTCAATGTTCAATGAATTAAAGAGGTATGTAAGTCTCGTCAATGAAGTCATCGTCCGTACTGTTGTTACTGTCGGGTTCATTGAGTTCGTCGTTGATGGTGAAAAGCCGAGGTTGTTTTGGCGATAAAACCTGGGTACAATTTTTTTACGTCTAGTAAAAATTCTATGATTTGGGAGCCCAAATCGTCTTTATATTTTTGTTCAAGGCAGTATTTTCTATAAAAGAAAAGTGCCATATATTGGTGAAGGTGGTGCGTTGTTTTCCGGCATAAAATAGTTTTTTTTTAGAAGCTTGTTCTGGTTTTCCAAATCATTTATAGTGTTTGTTGCATCGGTCCTGTCAACATATTTGCCTTTGCTGTGGTTCGTAACTTCATGAGTCGTAGAACTAGGGAACATTTTCTGGCGGGCGCTATCTGTACAAATACAACTGGTGTTGGGGTTGACGTATTTATGGATATAAGGCCACAAATCTTCCTTACATTTGGAATTCACTTTAAAGAAGCGTCCGATCTTATCTTCTTTGCAAAACAATCCCAACACTACGATTGTCATCTGTTCGGTTACACGACCTCTGTGGTATTTCTTTTTTGTAAGAAAAGTCTCGTCGATTTGAACAGTTTTGTCTTTGCCGCCAATGGCAACATCAACGTGAGACGCTATTATTTCGGCTATTTCAAGGCAATAGTTAAAGTAATCTATTATAGTAGATTTACTAAGCTCACTTTTACTGTCGTGATGGCGCCAAGCGATTAAATACTTATTTTAAAATAATGATATAAAATAATATTTAAAAACAAATCCTTAAGTTGTAGCTTAAGATTTAACTAACTTACCTGAAAAACTGTTGTCACAGGTATTTTAATCACAAAAGAGATAATTATCGCAAGCACTTCGCGAATCTCTAGCTGACATTGAGGCCCATGGAAGAATGTGCCTATAGATGGGTTGATTGCATTCCTACAATTTTTGTCACCTTTTTTTTTAGAGCTTTTTTTTGAGCATCGCCACATCCAACCGAACTTAATATTTTTAAATTTTTCCACTTTCATTGGTAAGTTGACGTTTTAGTGGGAATTAGACCAATTTCTTCCAAAAAAGCAATGCTTTTTTCGTTTGTCGACACCAAATCCCCGAACGAACAAAATATTGAAAAGTTATTTAGTTTATCATGAAGTAGTGGATGCTTAGCCGCCATTTTGTATTCACAGAAAAAAAAACACTTCACTCTACAAAGGTTGAATAATGAATGACCTTTGTAACCAATAACCTGTACCACATTTGCATAACGGTACGAAATTCGGATGTTTGTTCATTTATTTGTATATGATCTAGGTATGTACATATACTTTGAACATTACAATTGCATTATATAGGTAGGTATGTAAGACACAAACATACATATTAAGAAATTTATATATTTGCTGCAGTCGTACAGTATTACCTAATGTGAATTTTTTATAATGCAATACATTTTCATGTCTGAAAATTTTAAATGTGCAACTTTGGGCCACGTATATGTATATTTCTTTAAATGCAAACGAAATTTGAATCCAGATTGCAGGGGGGGGGGGCAGCAATCAATTCGGTTTTTTGTGGTCGATTCAAAATTGATATTTGCATTGACCACAAAAAGCCAATTCAGCGCATTATTTCACAATTTTGAGAAAAATTTTTAGTTTGCATGCGAATTTTTTGAAAATTGTCAGCTAAAATAATTCAATTTAAATGCAGGATTAAAGTATAGATTCCTAGCTTTCAAAAACGGTATATTAATTTAATGTAAGTGTTGCCGTCGTTTTTTAACAATTATTTTTTCATTTTAAGTCATTTTTTTCTAAAATTGCCCCTACCTCTTAAACGGGGCGAAATCAGCTCAAAATTCTGCAGACATTCTAAATGCAATATTTTGCAAAATGCCATTGGAGCTATAGAGGGTACTCACGTCAGGATACTTTGTCCAGTTCGAAAAAAGGACGAGTATCTCAACTACAAACGTTTTTATTCAATCCAGTGCCAATCTGTTGTTGACAGCAAGTTGATGTTTAATGACGTTTTTGTAGGATTTCCTGGGTCAGTACATGACAATCGAGTGAATACAATAAACACCTTCTTTAATCAAGCACAAAATTAATTCTAATAAATTCTATTAAGTTTTAAAAAACAGTCATATTTACAAAAATGGAAACTATCCAACACAACCCTATTACCAGCTGGGAGATAGTGGATATGCATGTCGTTTACACCCGATTCCTATCATTAATCCTTTCAAAACACCCAATTCTAGTGAAAAAAAATTTAACACTGTGCATAGCAAAGCCAGAAACGTCATAGAATGTGCTTTCGGTATAATGAAAAGTAGATGGAGAAATATTTTTAATAAAGGACTGGAGTTAAAAATTGAAAATAGTATAAAAACGATATTTACAGTATGTGTTTTGCACAACATTTGTATTGATGGTGATGATTAAAGTAAGTGGTCTTGTAAACAATAATCGAAATTAAAATTTTCAAATTATTTCTTCTCTTTATACTTACAAAGGTCCTCCAATAAAAGAACCAATAGATTTGAATGACAACACAGTGGATAATCCTGGAGTTGAAGAAAGCGACTCAAATGAAACATTAGCGTTTCGTAGTTCACTATTGCAAATGTTTCTTTCTACTTTATAAGAAACATTAAATTTCGTGTCAATAGAATCAAAAATCAAAAAAAATTTAAATCAATTCTTTTAACTTCAACTTATTTTATTTCTAACTTCACAAATTAAGAATGTGTCAATCTTCTTCTGAAGATTAGCAAATTAAAAAATTGTCAACATTAATATCTGGATAATACGTTTGCAACCATTTGCCCAAAAACGGCTATCATTGCACCCATTTGTTTGGTCAACTTTTTATCGCGTTTCACACGGTATTTTTGAAAGGCACTTAATTTGGTGGATGCACGGGAACTTGAAGCGATCGGTGATGTAGGCGACGTCACTGTGGAAACCAAAAATTCATTGACTGATGAAACAGAGGGGGACAGAGATGGTTCCGATATATCTTCGGGTTCAGCTGGAGTAGGTGCCATCGAAACTGCACCCAATGAACTTTCGATGAGAAAAGGAGGATGGTAATTGTGTTTCTTCGTGGCATACATACATGTCCTCATTCGTTGGGGCATCATCACCAGCACCATCTCCAGTGTGCTGCTCAAAAAATGACTACATTTGTAACAGTCATCCTACATTGTTTATTTAAAATTCATTCATTTTCATTTAATTCAAATTCATTCATTTAATATTAGCCATGTTTTTTTTGCAAGTCCATATGGATTTGTCGAAAAAAACGACATCGGGACTAATAGTTTTACACGTAAATACAACAACAACTTAAATCCATATAGACTTAGCTAAGTCCAGATAATTATCGGGACTTACGTACTGTAAGTAAGAAGTTCCTAAGTCCCGATGTCGTTTTTTTCGACAAATCCATATGGACTTGCAAAAAAAAAACACGCCTATTATATAATTACAAAAATAATTGTAATGTGCTGCCGCCTTCCACAGTATAAAAGGCCGCAGCAAATCACAAGAAGTCGCAGTCTGTTCAATAAAGCTGATTAGCAAACAACTTAAAGTTGGAGCAATTGTTTTTTTATTGACGCCTGGCTCTGATCCCTAAATTAGGTCAAAGCAAAGGTCATCGTTGGTTGTTTTTTTTTTCGAGAAGAAAAAGAATAAGGAAGAAGAAGAAGAGTAAGGAAGAAAAGGAGTAAGGAAGAAGAAGAGTAAGGAAGAAGAGGAGTAAGGAAGAAGAAAGAAGAAGAAGCACCACGCTTCAATTGGCGCCCAACCTGCTAAAAACTGTCATCTGGTAAACAGAACAGTAGAACCCGGTAAAACGCTGCAGTCAAACCCGGTTAAGTGGACAAAAAAAAAATTTCTCGAAAATTTGTTTTGGATTAAGGAAGACCTGTACCACGTGTAGAATAGCTCCTTATACAGTCAAACCCGCTTAAGTGGTGAAACAAATTTGTGCTCTTAAAAAATTGTTTTTTTTTTTGAAGTAAACAATTGCCAAGTGCAGTACAACCCCCGAAGACTGTTGCCAAGTACGGAACGATTACTGGTACAGTCAAACCTGCTTAAGTGGAAACGAAAAAAAAAAACAAATTTTTTTCGGAATTTTGATTGACATAAAGAAACTGGCTACCAAGAACAATACCGTTTCTTATACAGTCAAACCCGCTTATATGCAAAAAAACACAAAAAAAAACAAACCAATTTTAAAATTTCGTTGGTATAAATGATATATATTATATAGCCAACCACAGTTTAACCTCTGGTACAGTCAAACCTGGATAACCAATATTTTGAACTTAAAATTAAATTAAAAAACGTTTTAAAAAACAAAAATTTTGTGAAGTTGGAGGTATGAGAAAAAGCTCTCGCCTCGCAAAGAAACAAACAATCTCGTATAACGAAAGATTTCCATCTACACCGCAAATATCATCATCCGTATCAAGTTCTTCTGATTTAAATTCTCCGGAATCGAATTCAGACTCAATTACCAGTGAAGAATTGCTAAACATAAAATCATCTCCGCCACAATCAAACCACAGTAAATTGACAATGCCGATCAATTCAACGCCCTCAATCACTATATCCGAAGACCAGCAAACCCGATTTGTAGCTGCCATTGGTGTGAAAGAAAACCAAGGCACCTTCCGCCGATGCACCGCTCGTTACAATGGAGAAAGAAATACTCCTAAGCTCGAAGATTTGATTGCAACGGTGAGCATCTACAAGAATGCCGAAAATGTTTCCGACAAGAATGCTTTGATAGGATTTCCACTCTTGTTAGAAGGTTTTGCATCCAACTGGGGGCAAGGAGTTAAAACTGAAGCAAACACTTTTGACGATGCCCTAAAATTACTCCGTTTATCGTTCGCCCCACCAAAGCCTTCATGGAGGATTTATGTGGAAATCTTTGAAGAGAATCAAAAGCAAAATGAGTCAACCAATGAATTTATATGTAAAAAGAGATGACTATTTTCGCAGTTGTAAGATAAAATATCCGAAGAAATAATGCTAAATATGATTTATGGTCAGATCCTTTTAAACATTCGAGAGAAAGTCTCGAGAAACTCGGTCAAAACATTCCAAGAGCTTTTGAAAGAAGCCCGAGAAGCCGAAATTCTAGTGAAAGAAACCCGACCTTCTGAAAAGCCTGTCGAGGATCTTTAAAAAAACGATGTTCGTTTTGTAGATAACAAGAACATTTAGTTGAGCAATGCTTTAAAGAAGCTGCAAATAACCAAAATGAACCAAAAAAGCCGACACTTAACTGCTATGGATGTAGAGCTGCAGGGTTTTGCAGATCAAATTGCCCAACATGCAGTAACAAAAATGCTAATAGCTCAGCTTTGCTTGATTTCAACCTGTTTGAATCAACGGTCATAGGTAGAAATGTTCCAACCGTTGATATTAATATAAATGGTCTAAAGGGTGAAACCTATATCGACACCGCAGCTCGAACCAGTGTAGCAGGCGCACGATTGTACAACTTGTCCAAAAAGGTTGCCATTTCCAAAAAGTAAATGCCGAAGTCACTCTAGCTGACGGAATCATGAAGAGAGAAGTTGTTTACTTTACCGTCGTCGACATCATCACAGGCAAAAGACTACGGAAAATCCGTTTCATTGCACTTCCAAAGGCAAAAGGAAATCGTACGCTATTCTGAATAGATTTTCTAGAACAATGCGGAATAGTTCTGAATATAGCTCAAAGAGCATTTTATTTTATTGAAGACGCAGCAACGATATTCGATTTCAAACTAACGAAATGTAACGTCACAAACCCTGCTGAAATACGTACAGAAAACCGTTTTAAAACCCCTAAATCGATACCAAAACCAAACTACCAAAAAGTTTTGGAAAAAGATGATAAACTTAAAAATGTTTCAGCATACTTGGCTTGGATTGAAAGTCACGAAATAATTAGCCCTATTCCCAATACACCAAAACGAAAGAGGCCAAATAATTATTCTCCGCATAGCATCCAAGCAATCTTCTCCCATGCGCTGCCTCAAGAAATGAAAACGCCAGAAAGACAACAAGATTTGTTCAGCGAACCAAAAAGAGCAGATTCAAGTGTTGATGATTGGTTCATACTGAATTCAATTGACATAAAACTGAGCCCTGAAGAAGGATATTCGCTAAGTGGTCCTGGTAAGCAACAGCTTGAAAAGTTGCTCGGCGAACAAGAAGATATCTTTGGAGAGATAACAAGCCCTATCTCACACATTGAACATAAAATAAACACTAACTATCGAATCTCACCTGCGAGAAAAGTCCAATTAAAAGCCGAAATCGATGAAATGCTTGAAAAGGGCATAATTGAGGAAAAAGAATCCCCATGGGCCTTTCCAGTGGTTATGGTATCAAAAAAGGACGGAAAAATAAGAGTTTGCGTTGACTTTCGAAATATAAATGCCATTACAATACTAGATCGTTATCCACTGCCTCGGATGTATGATCTTCTCCATGCAGCGAAAAGTACGGCTTATATGACAACCTTAGACTTACGTTCAGGATATTGGCAAATTAAAGTTGTAGAAGAAGACAAGCAAAAAACGGCGTTTGTTACACCATTCGGATCGTATGTCTTTCAACGAATGCCATTTGGACTACGAAATGCACCTGCAACGTTTCAACGTTTGATTGACAAATTCCGAAATGGACTTCCGCAAATTTTGATCCTCGCTTATCTTTATGACATTATTATTTGTTCCGAAAATGTTACAACACATTTAAAAGATCTTCAAAGAGTATTCCAGCGTTTAAGAGATTTTGGTTTTAAACTAAATCGAGAAAATGCAAATTTTGCTGCTCTGAGATCAAATATTTGGGTCACATATTGACACCCAATGGATTTAAAATTGATCCCGAAAAAACTGATGCCATTTTACTTCGTCCTAGATCAAAGAACCAGAAACAAATACTATCGTTTCTACAGACCTGTTCCTGGTACCGAAGATTCATCCCCAATTTCGCAGATGTACCAAAACCCTTATCAAACCTCCCAAAAAAAATGCTGATTGGAAATGGGAGATTGAAGAACAAAAAGCCTTCGATAAATTAAAGAAGCTCTTAACAACCTCTCCAATGCTACAGCAAGTCAAAGAAGGAATTCCATTCATACTTAAAACCGATGCAAGTGGATATGCTATCGGAGCTGTTTTAATTCAGGGGGAGAACGAAATGGAACACCCGGTGGAATTCGCAAGCCGTTTACTGTTACCTGCAGAACGAAATTATTCTAAAACCGAACGTCAAGCACTAGTAGTAGTATGGGCAGTCGAAAAATTTCGAGGATACATCGTAGGATCTGAAGTGAAGATCCTTACCGATCATCAACCCTTAAAGTGGCTTATAAGCTTAAAATCTCCCACGGGTAGACTTGCCAGATGGGCACTTCAATTGCAACCCTATAATATAGAAATCGGTTATAATCCAGGTAAAAACAACGCTGTAGCCGACACTCTGTCCCGACCGCCATGCCCTGACGAAGGCCATACAGAAGAGAGTTGTATAATTTGTTCAGTGGATGTGGATATACCTAGAACGGGATCAAAGGAAATAAGGAACGAACAACTAGCCGATTTTGACCTGAAGAATATAATAGATTCTTTTCAAAATAACGATGAAGATTTACTTCGTTGGACCAATCGTGGATATATGTTAGTCGATGGAGTCTTATATCGTTACTGTTCCGAAGAAGATGCTGAAAGCCATCAACTGGTCATTCCAAAATCTATGGTAGCTATGATATTAAAGAAATATCATGATGATGCGACGGCTGGACATTACGGCGTCGATAAAACACTAGCACGTATCTCAAACCGCTACTACTGGCCTGGAATGAGGTCAGACATTGCTAAACATGTCAAAATTTGTTTCGAATGCCAACGATACAAGGCCAATAATTTGAAACCAGCTGGTATGTTACAGACAACTCCAAGTAGCCAAAGGTTTGAAGTCATTGCAGTAGATCTTTTCGGACCACTACCCAAAACTCCTAGTGGACATCAATGGATTTTAATTGTGGAGGATTTATGCAGCCGGTGGGTAGAGCTATTCCCATTGAAAGAAGGTACTGCTGAAAACTGTGCCTTAACTTTATTAAACGAAGTTTTGGTTCCACGAAGACTTCATAGTGACAATGGAACACAATTAATTTCCGCTTTGATGCAGAAACTCACTTTTTGTCTGGATATAGAACAATCATTCACTCCTGTTTATCATCCAGAAGCAAATCCTGTTGAGAGAAGAAATCGCGATCTAAAAACTAAGCTTTCAATATTGGTTGGAAATCAACACAGCTAAGTGTGAGAGTACCGGATTTTCACCAGCGTTTCTGACTTTCGGTAGAGATTTGCGAACCCCTGATGATGTTAGCCATGACTTAAAAGCAATCATCCAGTCAGAAAATTTCATCCCTCAAATCACCCCACATTTATTAAAACTAGCAGATACACTTAGAGAAGCAAAGGAATCTGCGGAAAAGTCACAAGACCGAAATAAAGTGTACGCTGATAAAAAACGAAGATCCCACTACAAATTCAATGCTGGCGATAAGGTCCTGGTAAAAACCCACCCTATCAGCAAGGCATCGTCCGGTTTTACAGCTAAACTAGCACCAAAGAGAGACGGTCCTTACATAATTGTTGAAAAGAAAGGATCAACTACCTATACAATTGCCAAAGAAGACGAACCAGCCGTACCATTAGGGACATACCACGCATCAATGCTTATTTTATTTTCTGGTAGTTCGAATGAATTTCCAACCCCTAAACCACTTTTATCTTTCAGAAAAAGAGGAGGATCTATGAAGACCCGTCCTAATTCTGAAGCAAAAATAATGACCTCACCTGCGCCAACCAATCAACAAAAACCTGTGAAGGCTGATCCCAGTTCTGAGGCTAAGATAACAAGTCCAAGTTCCAAGACAAGGATTACTTTACCTGAACCAACCAATAGAAGAGATCCTGCCACATTGCCGAGACGTTCCATGAGGCATAGGGGGAGAATATAACAGTCATCCTACATTGTTTATTTAAAATTCATTCATTTTCATTTAATTCAAATTCATTCATTTAATATTATATAAAATCACATTTTTTTAATGAAGTAAATATCAAAGTGCTAAACAAAATCGTTAACAAAACATATTTTGTAAATTTCAAATTGTAATGTGCTGCCGCCTTCCACAGTATAAAAGGCCGCAGCAAATCACAAGAAGTCGCAGTCTGTTCAATAAAGCTGATTAGTAAACAAATTAAAGTTGGAGCAATTGTTTTTTTATTGACTGATTGTTTTCCCGCAGTAGACAGGCTGAACGAGTTTTTGGTCGCCTGGCTCTGATCCCTAAATTAGGTCAAAGCAAAGGTCATCGTTGGTTGTTTTTTTCGAGAAGAGAAAGAATAAGGGAGAAGAGGAGTAAGGAAGAAGAGTAAGGAAGAAGAGGAGTAAGGAAGAAGAAGAAGAGTAAGGAAGAAGAAAGAAGAAGAAGCACCACGCTTCACATTTAAATACAAAAAATTAAGAAAACTAGCTCTCAATAATATTTTACAAATCTTCCCACCTTGTATTTTTGGGATAAATTCTTCCACAACTGCCTACAAGCATTGAAATCTTTTGTTGGATCACCAAAACTTTCAGCAACACGTCTGCACTGAAATAATAAATAAAATTTTAATTAATCTATATATAAATATATATGTATATTACTAACTGCCCCGGCGAACTTAGTACCGCCTCAACCAAAAATAAGAAAGGAGTCTCTAGATTTTGTGAACGAAATAACATTTTGCTTTTGTTTATTTATTAAAAAAAAAAGTATGGTTAATTAGATACAACTACAAGTTGTCTTCAGTCAAGTACTTTATGATAGACTACATTTTTTGTTTCGTCTTGAAGGCGCAACAATAAATGAAGCGAATAATTTTCTAACACGTGAACAATGCACGTACAATTTCCCAAAAGAAAAACATAATTTTCTGGATTATGGCTGTTATGGCAATTTAGAGAAACAACTTGATCACCATCAAAACATCAATAGAGCAATGAAAAGAACAATGCTTAATAATCTGCAACCATTTTTTCATGAACATCATGCGACTATACATAACACATATACAACTTGAGAAGATTCCTTTGATTCCAGCTGTAGAGTTTAAAATAATACAATTTTTGATTCGTTTTGTATTCGCTATGATTATCTAACAAATCACAAGGCGAATCGTTAAGTATCTTAATCCAGAAAATGTCTGTTTTTAATTTGGGCAATTTTACCGTGGCATGTTCACGTATTAGAAAATTATTTGCTTTATTTATTGTTGCGCCTTCAAGACAAAACAAAATATGTAGTATATCATAGAGTACTTCACTGAAGACATGTTATAAAATAAATTTTGTATCTAATTAACAATACTTTTTTTTTTTATAAATTAGCAAAAGCAAAATTTGAAATAATTTAAAATAAATAAAATTTTTAAAATGAAAAACATTGTTTTATTTTAATAAATATGTATTTAATAATATCACAACATTAATTTTGAAAAACAAGCGACGCGTTTCGGATCTATGAATCCATCATCGGGCTTATGCTATTGGACTGCGGTGTTGATTTGCCACTGTTGGCGTCTTTTGTGGGTGAACTCTTGATCTTATTTGTTATTGTGTATTCGTCTCTTTTTGGTTTGTGCTTCTTTTTTGGTGTTTAATGGCGGTGTCGTATAGTGTGTTAGTTTTTATTGTTAATTTGTCGTTTAGTATTTTGTCTTGTTCTATTTTGTTTGCTTCATATATTTCGTATTCTTCGAGAGCGTCTTGTGTTGTTCCTTTTTTGCATATGTGTAATGGTTTTAGGTTAGATTCAAAGTTGGTGTAATTGTGGTTCTTGTCTATTAAGTGTTGTGCGAAAGCTGATTTGGTGCTTGGTTTTGGTTTGTGTTCTAGGAACCTGTCATAAAATATTCTACCTGTCTGTCCTATGTAGTAATTATCACAGTCGTTGCATTTAATTTATTTATTTTAAATTATTTCAAATTTCATCACACAACATGGAGACTACACCACACACAAAAGCAAAATGTTATTACGTTCACAAAATCTAGAGACTTTTTTCTTATTTTTGTTTGAGGCGGTACGAAGTTCGCCGGGGCAGCTTCTTAGATAATAGTTTTCTATTCAATATTTTCACTGAACCTGGACCACACTGTAACTACAATATGCACCATAGTTATTAAATAAAACACATTATTACATACATCCAACCATGTTGGCATTTTTTGATGTTAACATATCATCCAACTGTATTCTAATTTTAATCAATTTTGCTTTTTCGTCGTGAGACCCTACACAAACAAGAATATTTATTTGAATAGTTTATACTTACATTTGTTGTATGGTTTGCCAGTAATTCTTGTTTTTTTTTTCGTTCATGATTGTTCCTTTGCATTGAATTGTTCTTTTAAAAGTTTACTATTTGTTGTTTACGGTTAGTCGTGTGAAAAAAAAACAAATACAATCGTCTTTATCTATCTTGAGAAACGTCAAATTTTAACCACTTTTAGCCTGCTCCACAGCAGGTTAATTTTTAACCCATTTTAATCACCACACTAGTGTCAAAATTTAACCAAGGTAGAAAATTAAACCAACATTTTAACGCAATTCACACACGTCCCAAGAGCTATTATTTTTGCAACCAAAACAAAACATGTGTATACTGACGTACGCGCGCTAGAAGCAAAACTTCTTTTCTCTCAAACAAAGCCTCTCGCCTCTGCCATATTCTTACTTATAAACGTACAAACATTTTGTATAAACCAACATAACAATTAATTGTCTATTAAGATCATATTGAATTATTTACAAATTGGTTAGATAACCATAATAAAGTTGACAATTTTCGCTTAGCCATTACACCCCGACTCAACAGGGCATTCAGATGCCCAACATCACAACCACAATCCAATCAAAAATGAGCGAATTTTTTCCGCTGGGCAAATTATGTCATGTCGTTTCACATGCAGGGAAACATACAGAAATATCTTCCACCACTACTTCTATACCTTTTTCCTTTAAAATTTACCACCAAACTCAGCGACAACCGGAAAAAAACTCTCACACACGTGAAACGTCAAATCTCATGCCCAAGTTTCGAACAGCGGTCATGTCGTGTTCAAAAAGTAGTTTTCGTCGACATGTTGCTGCACGAACATGGATTTGTGTGCCTCCATTGGATTTTTTCTAGACATGTTCATAATCCGAGCATCGTTCGTGCACAGTGGAGGTGGCATGTTCGAATTGTATTCGTCCCTGTTCTGACAATCTTCAAGTGATTCGAGTCATGTTGACGTCTTTCTATTTTATCTCCCTCCTATTTCATGGTAAGAAAGAGAATGTGAGGTGAGGCAGGAATTTCCAAAAAATTTAAATACTTCTGCCTCACATGCTCATCTCTTTCTTTCCAAGTGAGTGAGATCAAAACGAGAGACGTCAAAATATATAGAGATCAGAGGTCTGAATTGTCAAACAAAAATTTTGTTTCTTTTTTCGCTCTGAGTGTTCACAGCTTCAAATTTGTGTTTCTTATTTCGTTCGGAACGTGTTCTGAGCGTGTTCAGAGTGCGCTCTATGAGCTCAGAATAAAATAACTGAACAGAAAGAGGTAAATGCTGAACACAAGCATTTGACAGCTAAGTGTGCCCCAGGTGTGTTTCAAAAATTGTTCAGAGTGCTCAGAACACGCTTCGTTCAGACTTAGAGGGCGTTCAGAACATACTCGACATGCTCGGACTCTGTTCAGAGCTCTATTCTGAACTAAAAAAGAAAAACGCCTAATGAGTCGCCGCACGTGAAGCATAATTCACAATGCGACGAGAAAACGCGACGTGAGCGTGACGAGAAACGCTGTCGCGTTTTACCGACAAAAACTCATTTTTGTAAAAAAATAAATAAATTAAATATAAACAAAATAACTAATATAACAATAGATATATCAATATCTATTTGTTTAATACATTTGATCATTTCTTTTTTGAAAAATCTGTAAATTATTTACCAAAAATAAAAATCGTCGTCGCGTCGCGTTTTTTTTCAATTTTTCGAACTCACGGCGCGGTGTGGCGTGACGTGACGACGAGAACCGCATTGTGTATACTCTGGTATACTCTCATTGGTTGGAATTGTTTTGACAACTACAACGAGTTCTCGTCACTCTCACGTCTTCGTGGTTCAGCAATTGTAGTTCACCGCTTTCGGCGAGTTAACTGAGGTTCAACTTTGATTCAAATTTTGATCCGCGGTTTAGCAATTTGAACTCAACGATTTCAACTCATCGATTCACCTCAGTAAAATCTCCGGAATTGGGACGAGATTTAAGAATGGAAACGAGACGCAAGAAAACGAGACGAGAGCGTGACATGATTCACTGTTAGCATTAGCATTTTGTAATTAAAAATCCATTTCCCAATTCAACGGGAATATACTTTTGACGAGATTTAAAAAAAATAATATTAAAGCTTACTGATTTACAATTTCTTAATCAATTAATTTTACGTAACGTGACGACGTGCAATGCTTTATTATGCATATCTTCGTCGTAGTTTGAAACTAATGTAACAAGAACGACTAGATCTCGTCACACTCAAGTCTCGTTTTCTTATCGCATCCATTGTATGCATATGGCAATGCTGTTTTAGATTTGTCAGCTGGTTAAGGATTCCTCGTATATGGCAATGCTCGTCTTCGTTTGTCAACATTCAACAAGATATGTAATTTTGTTTACTTTGTATTTTTCGTATTTTAGGTAAATTAATTGTTCATTTTAAGTAGTTAGTTTATAAGCTAAGTTGGAAAAAGTGATTTGTGTTATCTAGTATTAAGTATTTAACAATTTAAATAAAAAATATGGTCGAAAAATATGTTTCTTTGTGTTTTTTTTTAATAATGAAAACCGATTTCTGTTCTGGTGGTTGTTCTTCGTTGTGTTTAATTACAACAAAACTATTTTCATGTGGTTTTTTAATGAAATTGTGTGTTTGAATGTTGTGCCGGTTAGTTTCTGTGGCTCTTTTGCCTTTTCAATATAAAAAGATGTTTTTTTAATAATTAATTGGTGGGTAAAAGTTTTTGTAGAGAGCTAAAGCAAAATCTGTAGCGGAAAATTCTGTCGGTATTTGACAGATAAAGAGTCGGTTTGACATGTCACTGACAGCTCCATACGAACATTTTTAGCCCCAACGCCGGAAAAGAAGTTTTACTTCAAAAAGTCAAAACGGCAACTGTGCGGCGGTGGAGGCGGTGGTGATGGAGTCGTCTCCAGTAGCTGACACAGCGATTCGTACTTCGATCACAGAAGTAGCCGTGTCAGCAAAAGATGTTGTTGTCGACGACGACAATCGCAATGACAACGGAGGCGGTGTAGACGATGACGCGGCGCGCCGGCGGCGGTGGTGATGTAGTCGTCGTCAGTTACTGACACAGCGACTCCTACTTTGATGTTTGAAGTAGTTGTGTCAACAAAAGTAATACGATTAAGCAAATCGTGTTAACTTACCTACAATGTTTTTATTATTTTTCATATTCATCAAAATCAAACGGATTTTTTTTATTTTTCTTATATTTCTTATGGATGTGTTCGCTCATTTGTTTTACTTTCTGATAAAGGAAATTTTAAATTTCGTTTTCTGGAGAAGCGATTGCATGCCAGCTTGTTCCAACTATTTTAAAGAAAGAATTTCCTCTAATGATTTATATACAATGGTATCATTTAATAAGATGTTTCAGTAGTAAGATATTCTATACAAAAATAAAAAAGAAAATTTATAAGAACTTCAATACATTTTCCTTCATAAAAACAATATATATATGTATATATTGTATATTGTTTGGCAATCTTTTCGATCTTGTAACAGTTCCTGTGTATTTTAAATAGTTTTAAGTAAAGTGTTTTCAGATACAGTGTTTCTGATTGCCACAGTTCTAAAACTCTACTCTAGAAAATACGTTATATTTCAAAATAAGTTAAGTAGTAAAAATAAATTAGAATATTATATTGCTTGCATTAGTTTGTATCAAAAGCACTATTTAAATCTGCATAATACTTTAAATCGACAAACTTGAAACACTACATTTCTAAGAAATGAATATCCACAACATGATCATCCAAATCTACATTGGGTAGTTCTAAATATTTCGTATATGCTAAAAACGCAGTCCACAACATACTAAAAAATGATGTGAACACCACCTGGTTACGTTGCGGAATAAATGTAAAATTGACCGTTTGAACACATGGCCAATAAATAACACCAATTTTGTAAGCTTCAAAAAACTTATTTCTTACCTAAATAGATTAAAAATATAATTAAAGCTCTTTAATATAAAACGCCATACTCACTTCCCACTGTGCTTCTTTAACAGTTTTCCCATCAAATAAGCTCATAGTAAACATAAATGTTGATATTGCCATTGGGTCGTATGATGCCTGCTCTGTAATAGCTTTGCATAATGAAGATCTTACATCTCTTTTTGGCCACATAACCGCTGCTAACCGCATCCAAACATAAAGTGTAGGCCCCATAAAAACCGCTCCAAATATACTAAATCTGAAATGATGACAAGTAGAGCTAGTTGTACAAATGTGTTTCATTTTCATTTACTGTGCCAAGTAATAAATGCATCTGGTGTTTATTATTCAGCGAAAAGTATTAAGTTTGTAAACCTAAATAAATGGAAAATGCAAACGTGAAGTTTGTCAGTGCGATAAGAGGCATCTCAGGTAAAAAAATTCCCATTTTATTGAAAAAAAAACCCAAAGAGGGTTGGGAAACTAACAATTACCTAAAAATGAGCAGTATAAAGCAAGCATGACAACTTTCGTAAAAGTAGCGATTGCCAATCCCAGAAATTTATATTAAAAGTTAGTATGGCAACACTCTTTGGCCATTTTTTTGGAGAACTAATAGCGCGCCAAAGTTTTCTTTTACGGCAATATCTGGAAATGTCAAAAGTTGTTTTTTTCGAAATTGTCATGCTAACGGCTCGCGAAATGTAAGCTAAATAAAGACTCTCCGAAACCAACGCGATTACTTCAGAACGACGACGAAACTTTCGCCTGTCTTAATGTATTTACATGGAGATTAATGGGAGCACCCAAACTGGCGGGATGCGAATCTTCGAACATTATTCAGCCGTCGCATATTCACGTGAACGTTTCGCGTAGGTTTGGGAGAGCCTATATAATTTTAAAAAACAAATCATAAACAATTTCACGCCAAATTTTAAAATCTAAGGAAGTAGTAATTTGATTTTTAAAATGTTATGAAGTGATAGTTAAAATTTCGTGCAAAAGTAAGGTAACAACTTCACAACATTAAAAAAAATGTTTTTCAAACCAATAACCAATCAAATATTTGTAAAAAAAAATAATATTTTAGTACAAAACATTTCTACCCCAAAAGAAACATAACCTAATAAAAAGGAAACATATTTTGTTATTATAATTAAGTACATAACCTGAGATTTGGTATAAGAGTTGTAAAGAATGCAATACTTTGGTATTGCACAATGGTGTTGCTGAAGCTGCAGCACGTAGCGCTGCGTAAGTTTAAAGGTACGAAAATAGTACACAGCGCTACAATGTGAAGCTGTAGCTGTAGCAAGAAAAGTTGCTGCAGCAAAAGTTGACTTAACTTTTGCGTCTAGCTTCATGCTGCATTTGAGATAACATATAGGATCCTTCTTTACTTTTCACTTTCTAATTAATGCTTGCAATTGGGAACCGCGCTATACACTGTTGTAGGCGTCGTTTGCTACATCAGTGAGCGATTTTAATGACAGGTTGTGCTACACCGATTCCCATTGTGTTTCGCCAGTTAATTCCTTTTTGAAAAGTAGTTTCAAGTCAAAATAATTGAATATATTTAAATGAAATAAGACACCCAGCAGAAACGTTTTGATACAACAAGAGCTTATATTCAAGTGCAGAAAATAAAACATAAATAAAATATTTGATACATCAAAACAAATTGATTATAGATTTCTTAGTTTAGGTACAACATCCCAACTTAATAAATTAATTAAATTATAAAACAATCATTACATTAAATAAACAGATAAAATTATATACCTATTTGACAAACCTTAATAGTTTATTGTGTGTTAGTGGGCTAAAGGTCAAAAATTAAAGATGTTAATTTACTTCTTGCAACGTTTCGAGCATGTTTATGCTCATCATCAGGCCTTTATTTAAAAAAATAGATTTAAACATACATACATTTATCTGCACAACTTTATGTAACATCAACGAAAAATCTTACAGAATTATAATCTATATATAGCACTAATTGCTATGAACACTTTCATTTAATTTGAATACAAAAATTTTCAGTCTCAGATTTAAACTAGAATTACAATTTTAAGTTAATTAAAAATTCGAAATATAATAAATAATCAAATTTACTGAAAACAGCTCCATTTAAAATTTCACCGCCTGCTCCGTACACAGTCACCTATATTTTGTCTTGTAACTGAAACTATTAATAAACTGGCTATAATTGTTGCTTAGGTTGTCACAATCAGATCTGCGATTAATTGAATTTTTGTTTTTGATTATGTGCAACATCTCAAGCAACATTCTTTTTGAATAATGTTGCTCCACCTGCAACACTTCAACATTCTGCAAATCCGGTATATGACCCTCTTCCAAACAATGCTGCGCGAGAGCAGTTTTTTGTGTACCACCGTTGTTTATGTCAGACTTGTGTCCAGGGAGTCGGTTTTTAAGTTTTTGTTTGGATGTGACTATATCTACTGACGAGCATGTCGCCCCTTTCCCCTCTAAACATTCGATCTTATACACCGTATCAGTTTTCTTCATCGTTTCCACTTTGCTCTTAGTGTTTGTGAATATTCTGTTTCTCAGAGAATTCACAGTCTTGAATGATATTCTGGTTTTTGTTTTTTCTCTTAAAGGTGTCGTGTTATATACCACCGTTTGTTTTTCTTTTTCTTCTTGTTGGTGTGATTGAGCTTTTTCATGGTTTTTGATAAGCTTTTCGACAAGTGCGGACGGGAAGGAATTGAAATACAGGGTGTCTCGAATAATGTTTTTATTTTTTTTGTTGAAAATTAAAATCGCTTACGTCAAGTACTTAAAATCTTCAATTTTCAATATTTTTGGATGAATCTTTGGAACAATTGGGTTTGAGCGATTCTGAACTTGGAACAACTTTTGGATTTTTGATGTTGTTGCAGGGGGGTGGGGCGATTTTTCTGAAATTTTTCATGGTAAAAATCAATATTATGCAACGAAATTCTGGAACAATTTAGAAGAGCCCTAGAACAACCTGGAACAATTTTTTGAATTTTTTTTTTTTTTCTGAAAAGAGGGTTCAGAGCAAGGATAATAGGACTTTTTCTTTTAAAGTGTTTTTTCGGCTTAAAATCTTCAATTTTCAATATTTTTGGATGAATCTTTGGAAAAATTGGGTTAGAGGGATTTTGAACTTGCAACAATTTTTGGATTTTTGATTTAGGAGCAGGGGGGGTTGGGGGCGATTTTTTGGAAATTTTTTATAGCAAAAATCAATATTATGAAACGAAATTCTGGAACAATTTAAAAGAGCCCTAGAACAACCTGGAAAAATTTTTTGAATAATTTATTTCGGAAAAGGTGGGCCAGAGCAAAGATTTTTTCATTTAAAGTGTTTTTTCGACTCAAAATCTTCAATTTTCAATATTTTTGGATGAATATTTGGAACATTTGGGTTTGAGCGATTCTGAACTTAAAACAACTTTTGGATTTTTGATTTTGGAGCAGGGTGGGTGGGGCGATTTTTTTTTAATTTTTCATAGTAAAAATCAATATTATGAAACGAAATTCTGGAACAATTTAGAAGAGCCCTAGAACAACCTGGAACAATTTTTTGAATAATTTATTTCTGAAAAGGGGGGGCCAGAGCAAGGATAATAGGATTTTTTCATTTATTTTTTTTGTAGTTTTATTGAGCTTAATACAAGCGAAACATAACTATTACTTAAAACTAAACTTGTTCTATGGTGGGTTTTTCGTTTTTTTTTTTTTTTTTTATATTTTTTTTTATTTATTTATTGGATATGGGAGATTGGTATTTTATGAGGTGTGTTAAGTGGAGCGCATGGGGCGATCCTATTAGGAGTTGTAGAGTGAGTTTCTAAGCGATGATATACTAATGTGAAAGTCAAGGGTGTACAGTGAGGTATTTGCCAAACGCATCATTCTTGATAACGGTTCAAAGAAGCCATAGTTTGTGCTATGGCGAGGTGGGCGGAAGAGTGGAGCGGATCTGAGATTACGCGGGTTAGTATAGATCGGGATCATTTCCAACAGAATGGGTGAATCGATTGTCCCCGTTAAAAGTTGGTACACGTAGAGTATATCAGCTACTTCTCGCCGTTTTTTTTAGAGTTTGCAATCGATCTTCATAGGGAGGCAAGATGATATTATCGGACCACAGAAGGCCGCGGAGGGCGAACCGAAGAAATCTACGTTGCACGGACTCAATTCTTTGGGAGTGAGAGTTCTGATATGGCAACCAAACTTGGCTAGCGTATTCAAGGAGGGGCCTAACAAAAGTAATGTACAGGGACTTAGTGACGTAAGGGTTAGAGAATTCTTTAGACCAACGTCTTATGAAGCCGAGAGAGGAATTGGCCTTCTTAATTATTTGATCGATATGAGAGCGGATGTTAAGCTCAGTGTCACAAATAATCCCATGGTCTCGAATGGAACACACAATAGGAATGGCTTCATTACGAAAGTAATAAGTTCTGGGGGTTGAGGGTAACCGTTTATGGGAGAAGGTTATTGATTGACATTTAGCAACGTTGAGTTCTAAGAAATTTTTATCGCACCAAGTTTGGGATAAGTTTAGGTCGTTTTGGAGCAAGTAAAGGTCAGTGGGGGAAGAAATGACCTATATGATTTTCATATCATCTGCGTAAATAGACAGATAAGAGTCATTAATTATACTTAAAACATCGTTTATTGTAAAGACAAAGATAAGAGGGCCCAGGTGACTGCCTTGAGGAACGCCAGAAGTGGCGTTAATGGGATCAGAGATTGAGAACCTGAAGAGAACCCTGTATTGACGTTGTTCTAGGTATGATCTCAGCCATGAAATGAAAAAGGGAGGGAATCCAAGGGCATTAAGTTTAAGGTATATAGTTTGGTGACAGATTTTATCAAAGGCTTTACTAAAATCTGTAGTTATGACATCGACTTCTTTACCATTCTCTAATGCATTAAGTGTCCTAGAGACAAATTAAGTTAGGTTAGTTGTAGTCGATCTACCCTTTAGGAAACTATGGTGCTGGGGAGAGAAGATAGGAAGATAGACTTGCAGTGAAAGTAAACAATGCTTTCAAAGAGCTTCGGGATAGAAGAAAGTTTGGCTATAGGCCGGTAGTTAGTTATGTCGTTCTTTGAACCGGGAGAGAAGTCATCTTTAAGCATACATATTTTGTTGGTAACAATATCATTCTCAAAGTCAATAGAGACTAGAGAGGTTTGAGGGCAGTTCTTCAAGTAACTAAAGAACTCGCGGTCGGGTTCGTATGGATTATCAATGTATAATTGGCTGAAGAAGGAGGCAAAAAGGTTACTGATTATTTTAGGGTCTGCAGAAGAAGTATTTAAATATTTGAGTGTAGAAGGGAAGCCATCAGATTTTTTCTTAATATTAATGAATTGGTAAAAACGTTTAGGATCCGAGATCAGACTAACCTGCATTCTATCTAGATAATTATGGTAGAGTGACTCACAGAGAATGTTGAAGTTAAAGGAAGCTTGCTGGTAGAAGGAAAAGTCTGAAGCAGACCTAGATTTTAGATAAGTTTTCCATAGCTTGTTTCTGGCGTTACGAAGTGTTCGCAATTCCTTATTTTACCAAGGTGGAGAGTATGAGCAGTTTTTGCGAGGCGCATATGGAACACATTGAATGAGGCAGTTAAAAATGGCTGAGTAAAACAAAGAGACAGCGATGTCGATGGGAATTTTAGTGTTTAAGAAAAGGCTAAAATCAATATTATAGATAAGACGGTTTAATTGGACGAAGTCAGCTTTTCGAAAGTTGAAAGAAAGAGAGGTCTCGGAATCATTAGTTATAAATTCATGAGCATATGTAAAGGTGAGAGCGAGAGGGGGATGGTAGAGATCAAGGGTAGAGAGAAGATGGGTACTTTTGGTAACGACTGAGTTAAAGGGGTCAGATGAGAAAATGAGATCGAGTTGCCTATCTAAATTGTTGGTGACGCCACTAATTTGAAAAAGACCACAGTCAAAAAACGGTCAGTAATAAGAGATTCTTTTTCATGGTAGGGATTGGAAGGTACAGATTCGTCCTCGGATGGAACCCAACACAGTTTGGGGAGGTTGAAATCTCCAACAATTATGAAATCATCATCTGGTTCAGCAACGTCTAACAGCGAGTCCAAAGCATCAACAGCCAACTGATATACTTGGACGGGTTGAGAAGGACGAATATAACAACATAATATATAAACACTCTGATTAGGTATAGATAATTTAACACATACAAATTCGCAGGAAAGAGCGTTAGATATTTTGATAAGAGTTCGGTCCAGACGATGGTGTACGGCAAGAAGAAACCCGCGTCCGGAAAGCGCATCGTCATAGTCCTGACCATCAGCACGAAAGACGAAAAAATCGGAAGTGAATAATTCGCCATCTAGGAAGCTTGGACAAAGATTAGTTTCGGTTAGGGCAAAGATTTCGTATGGTAGTTTCTGAGAGTTAAGATAAATGTTCATAGTTATGGTTCGAAGACCTCTGACATTCTGATATTAGAGGGATAAGACACTTCGAGTACATTCAATTTCTAGATTTGTGTTAGGAGCGAAAGTAGTTTTTGAAATTTGTAATTAACGAGTATTTTGAAAGTAAGATGTACGTTTGTAGCTTATGTGGGAGGCATATGTACGAAGGTCGTTTGTTATTGTGGTGGGTGAGATGTTAAAGCTTTTATGATACCGGGTGTAGATGCTTTTTAGGGCTACAGGGTCAGTTGGAAGGCCTTCTTTTTGGATAGAAACAATGAGGTTAGTCTTGGTCTTGCCATCAATACACACGGAATCTGATTTATCATGGAGATATGCGAAAAATAGACGAAAGTTTTCAAAGAGTTTCTGATCTCGAAGTCTAGCCATAATATATCGTCCATCTAGGTCAGTTATCGTTGGCGTAGGGTCAGCAAATTTGGAAGTTAATTTAACATTGGGAGGGACCATTGGGTCGAAAATTGGAGGAGTCATGGTTGGCAAGGATCCAGAAAGACTTTCAGAAAGGGGGGCATTGGATGTGCTGGGAAGGGAGGAAGAGTTGGATACAGGAGGAGTGGATGAATCGAGATTGAATACGTGTGAACGGATAACATTTGGGTAATAAGAGTTATGAGGCTTTGAAGATGGGGCGTCTGTTGCAATAGGAATGTCGAAAGATACACGTTTGCGTTGAGCCTTTGGAGTGATAGGATAATTTTGAAACAGCATATAGGGGTTACGGGGAATGAGGTAATTAAGGAGAAGGAGAAGGGGAGGCTGTAGGATAATTTTGAGTATTTGTATTTGTATTCTTTTTCCTGGTAGGGATTGGAAGGTACAAATGATGATTCGTCCTCGGATGGAACCCAACACAGGTTGGGGAGGTTGAAATCTCCAACAATTATGAAATCATCATCTGGTTCAGCAACGTCTAACAGCGAGTCCAAAGCATCAACAGCCAACTGATATACTTGGACGGGTTGAGAAGGACGAATATAACAACATAATATATAATATATAGTTGGCAACTCTGCTGTAAAAGTGTGTAGTTTAACTTTCATATCGCTCTATAAAATTTTCAATTTTAAATATTTTTCTAACGTATAATTAAATCTTAAAAGTGCACACAGTTGAATTTCTGCTTTAAATACCCGTAAAAATATTAAAATACCAGGTAACGATAGTGTTTAAGTCGAAATTTCAATAACTTAAACTGATTCCTGTGTCACATGACCGACAACAAGCGAAAAATTTGTCAAACTTCTCCTGAAGAGATACCAAATACTTCGTCATTAGTATTAATAGATTGTCCAAAATCTTTAAAAAGAACTAAATAATGTCTATGACGGATTTCGATTTCCAACAAATCAAAGCTATTGTCGATAGTTCTCTTCAAGTTGCCATAGCCAATCTGGCAACAAAAGATGACCTCTGTAAACTAAACCAGGAACTTGATCTTCTGCGGCTTCAAAACCAAGATTTGTGCAAGCAATTACATAAGTTTGAAATGCGTTTCTGTGTTCTAGAAGAGGAACTAGAAATACAAAGCCGTGAAATACGTGGAAAGAATTTGATATTTTTGATCCCAAAAAACACTGATAACCCACAGGCAAAAATTGAAGGCATAACCCAACTTTTGCTGGGCAACGAAGCACCGCAAATGTCGCTAGCTGTTAAACTTGGAGAAAACAACCATTCAATCAAACTTAAACTCAACACGGGATCTAACGAAACCGCAACAAAAATGCTAAAAAACGCTCATAAATTAAAAGGCACAGGTGCTTTTATACAGCTCGATTGGAGCAAGCAGTCTCAAATCAAACACCGCATCCTACTTGGTTATCGAAAAGTGGTTAAAGTATGCAGTCCGGTGGAGGTGATATCTATTAAGAACAATGCATTGATTATTCGTGAAAAAACATTTTATTTGAACAAAAACAGCATCCTAAAATACCAAAATAAAAGCGGAGAAGCAGAATTGCAAAACATATTTGGGAATTTGAACTTTGGAGCTGTCACTAATGTCACTGAAAGCATGCTGTCAAACAGACGTCATAATGGTTGGAGTGTAGCAGATGAACCAAATACACCAGGGATGGCACATAGAAACCAAAATTGTAATAGATCAAATAGTAATTGAGGTTTAAATGCCGTCAGCCATAATAATAGTAACAATTTAAAAATCTTATCATATAATATTTCAGGATTAAATAATAAGCTTTTATTTGCAAACTTTTTTAATTACATTAAGAATTTTGAAATATTTTTCTTGTTTGAAACGCATGTTACGAATGAAAATTTTAGTAGATTTGAGAATTATTTTAGTGAATTCAAACTTATGTGGATTGATGCAATTAAGATATCTGTAAAAGGGCGCGCAAGTGGAGGTTGTCTGTATGGGATACGAACAGCACTATTAAACACATACGTGTTTGGTGAATGTGAAGGTACAATAATAGTTAATTGTCTGAAAGAAAAGAATATGTGTATCGTACCCTACTACATAAATTGTAACAAATGGGCAAACGATTTTGAAAAATTATATGACTCAATGTAACAACTTGCTAATATGAGCGTTTTACTGATTGGTGATTCGAACGCAAGAATCGGCAATTCACAAACCACAATTAATCAAAATGAATCAAACCCTGCGATTTTTCACGCTAACAGGAATTCATTGGACACAATGAAAATGGATTAGATCTGCTGCAGTTGCTTCAAATGTACGAGTCTATAATTCTGAATGGTTGTACGGAAGGAGATAAGGAAGGCCACAACACTTTCATCGGAGGTCAAGGCAGATCTGTAATCGACTTTTGTGCTGTAAACTACGACTGGATTGAACGGATCAATAAATTTGAAGTGGAATGTAAAAACTTTTCAGATCACATGCCTATTGTTGTGGAGCTCTCGTGTAAATCATCACCAACAGAAATAAATCTTCCCCTATTACCTCGTCTTTGTTGGAAAAATGAACAAAAAATTTCCTACCAGCGTACACTGGGCGATTTATTCTCTAAAAACGAGTTGATCACTGAACCCACAGAAGTACTTTCCAATCAGTTAACAGAACATATTCGAAATTCTGCACCAAACAAAATTATAACTGATATCACATCTTATAAACAAAAGTGGTTTGATAAGGACTGTTGGAAAGCTCGTTCAAAATCTTTTGCTCTTCTTCGTGCTATGCGTACTTCGAACAATCATCAACTAAAAACTTGGTACATAGAAGCTAACACATATTATAAGAACCTTTGTCTTCAAAAGAAAATTGAATTTGAAAATCAACAAGCAATAACACTAGGTCAAACTAGAAACTCAAAGGATTTCTGGAAGATCGCGAGGGAGATCAATGGGATGAACTTTAAAATTGGTGTAGGCGTATCTGCTGCAGATCTGTCAGCCCATTTTAGGTTCCTTCTTTCCAACAATTCTAATTTAATGTTTTCCTACGCTGAACCCTCAACTTTCGATGACTCATTAGATGGTAATATATCGATGGAGGAGATACAAGCTGTGATTTCAAATGCGAAAAATGGAAAAGCTCCAGGTGAAGATGGAATTCCATACGAGTTTTTTAAAAATGCAACACCTAAATTTTTTAACAACCTTCAAATTCTGTTCAACAAAATTTACTGCACAGCTGAAATCCCATCTTCTTTTAAAAAATCTGTAATTTTTCCTATACACAAAAAAGGACCTTTTGATGTTGTTGAAAATTACAGAGGAATTTCGTTTATGAATGTAATAGCGAAAATATTCTGCGGTGTTCTTGCTGAGAGACTTGAAAAGTGGGTGGAACGGAAAAATATTCTTTCTTATCTTCAAGCTGGCTTCAGAAAGAATTATTCAAGCACTGATCAGATAATTTCTCTCTCATCCATTGTCAAAGCGTTTCATGCCAGGAACAAAAAAGTGTATTCATTTTTTGTTGACTTCAAAGCTGCGTTCGACCTAGTTAACAGAAATGCGCTCTTCTATAAACTCTCTCAAATCGGCATATCCTCAAAATTCATAAGAGTAATCAAGGAAATGTACACTAATACAAACGCAGCAGTTTGGGATGGCACATCCTATTCAGATTGGTTTGAGACGAATGCTGGTGTGAAACAAGGTTGTCTTCTCAGTGCATTGTTGTTTTCATTGTTTATTAACGATATAGTGGATGATCTTCCCGGAGGAGTAAGAATTGCAAATTCTACCATTAATGTGTTGCTGTACGCGGATGACCTTGTCATACTCTCCGAATCGCCAGAACATATGCAATTAATGATAAATCGCTTATCGTGTTACTGCAAGAGATGGGGACTAACAATTAATACAGAGAAGTCAAAAATTATGGTTTTTGCGCGATATCAAAGAGCTCATAATGAAAGACAATGGACATACGATAGCCATGTTTTAGAAACAGCTAAGGAGGTTAAATATCTGGGAGTTAGACTAAATCCAACTTTAAATTTCAACAAACACCTAATCGAAAAAAACAATAGTTCTCAAAACTTGCTTAACCTTTCATGGAAAAATGTGTTTTCAAACAAAAGAATAATTTTATCTGCAAAATATAAAATATTCAATGCAGTTGTCAAATCCACTCTTTGCTATGCTTCTCAAGTTTGGGGATCATATGAGTACGAAGAAATTGAGAAATTCCATAGGAACTTCATAAAAAAGCTCTTTCATCTACCCCAAAATACACCTAGTTACGATATATACTTGGAAACCGGTCTACCAAAACTCTTCACGAGTACACTCAAGACACAGGCTGACTACATAATAAAGGTATGCTGTCGATATGATGAATCAAGACTTTCAAAAAAACTATTTTTGTACGAGTTGAGAAATAAGGACTGGTGGTATGAAAGATGGCTCTCTATTGGCAACGCTCATGGAGAAAACTTACAAATTGATGTGAACAACCCATGTGATTTGAAAAACCAACTCTACCGCATTATTCAGAAAAACGAAGACACTATTCGAGACGCGTTCATCGTAAAGGCACAGGAGTCTGAAAGCAGAATCTTATACAGTCAGCTTAATTTTAATCTAAATATGAACAACTACTTTCATGACTCACTTAGCTATGATGAAATATCATTGATATTCAAAGCAAGATGTGAGCTCCTTTCTTTAAATGGCAACCCCTATAATGGAAGCTTTAGTCAATTTTGTACGCTCTGCAACTTAAAATCCAAAGAAGATTGCTTCCATATTATAAGTATATGCCCAATATTTGCACCACAAAGGCAAGTTTTCTTAGGAAAACAGTCATTAACTATGCAGGAAACTATCCAGATTCTAAACGAGTGATTGGAAAACCCTAAGCGATTTACTAAAAACGGTTTACAAGTATAGAATGTTATTGATATTAGAATACGTTTGAAACTTTAATTCATTTTTTTTTCTTTTGTTAATTATTGAAAACTTACTTAAATTAACTACAAAATAAATATTTATAAATTTGCTAACCAGGCTGACGGCTTAGCCATAGCTCTTAAACTCATTTTTGTATTCTATTTTTTATATTATATAAGTGTAAATAAATGAACTTACTTACTTACTTACTTACTTACTTATATAAACACTCCAATTAGGTATAGATATTTTAACACATACAAATTCGCAGGAAGGATATTTTGATAAGAGTTCGGTCCAGACGATGGTGTACGGCAAGAAGAAACCCGCGTCCGGAAAGGGCATCGTCATAGTCCTGACCATCAGCACGAAAGACGAAAAAATCGGAAGTGAATAATTCGTCATCTAGGAAGCTTGGACAAAGATTAGTTTCGGTTAGGGCAAAGATTTCGTATGGTAGTTTCTGGGAGTTAAGATAAACGTTCATAGTTTTGGTTCGAGGGATAAGACACTTGGAGTACATTCAATTTCTAGATTTGTGTTAGGAGCGAAAGTAGTTTTTGAAATTTTTACGAGTATTTTGAAACTAAGATGTACGTTTGTAGCTTATGTGGGAGGCATATGTACGAAGGTCGTTTGTTACTGTGGTGGATGAGATGTTAAAGCTTTCATGATACCGGGTGTAGATGCTTTTTAGGGCTACAGGGTCAGTTGGAAGGCCTTCATTTTGGATAGAAACAATGAGGTTAGTCTTGGTCTTGCCATCAATACACACGGAATCTGATTTATCATGTAGATATACGAGGTATAGACGAACGTTTTCAAAGAGTTTCTGATCTCAAAGTCTAGCCATAATATATCGTCCATCTAGGTCAGTTATTGTTGGCGTAGGGTCAGCAAATTTAGAAGTTAATTTAACATTGGGAGGGACCATTGGGTCGAAAATTGGAGGAGTCATGGTTGGTAAGGATCCAGAAAGACTTTCAGAAAGGGAGGCATTGGATGTGCTGGGAAGGGAGGAAGAGTTGGATACAGGAGGAGTGGATGAATCGAGATTGAATACGTGTGAACGGATAACATTTGGGTAATAAGAGTTATAAGGCTTTGAAGATGGGGTGTCTGTTGCAATAGGAATGTCGAAAGATACACGTTTGCGTTGAGCCTTTGGAGTGAAAGGATAATTTTGAAACAGCAATAGAATGAGGTAATTTAGGAGAAGGGGAGGCTGTTGGATAATTTTGAGTATTCGTATTTGTATTTGTATTTGTATTTGTATTTGTATTTGTATTTGTATTTGTATTTGTATTTGTATTTGTATTTGTATTTGTATTTGTATTTGTATTTGTATTTGTATTTGTACTTGTATTTGTATTTGTATTTGTATTTGTATTTGTATTTGTATTTGTATTTGTATTTGTATTTGTATTTGTATTTGTATTTGTATTTGTATTTGTATTTGTATTTGTATTTGTATTTGTATTTGTATTTGTATTTGTATTTGTATTTGTATTTGTATTTGTATTTGTATTTGTATTTGTATTTGTATTTGTATTTGTATTTGTATTTGTATTTGTATTTGTATTTGTATTTGTATTTGTATTTGTATTTGTATTTGTATTTGTATTTGTATTTGTATTTGTATTTGTATTTGTATTTGTATTTGTATTTGTATTTGTATTTGTATTTGTATTTGTATTTGTATTTGTATTTGTATTTGTATTTGTATTTGTATTTGTATTTGTTTTTGTATTTGTATTTGTATTTGTTTTTGTATTTGTATTTGTATTTGTATTTGTATTTGTATTTGTATTTGTATTTGTATTTGTATTTGTATTTGTTTTTGTATTTGTATTTGTATTTGTATTTGTATTTGTATTTGTATTTGTATTTGTATTTGTATTTGTATTTGTATTTGTATTTGTATTTGTATTTGTATTTGTATTTGTATTTGTATTTGTATTTGTATTTGTATTTGTATTTGTATTTGTATTTGTATTTGTATTTGTATTTGTATTTGTATTTGTATTTGTATTTGTATTTGTATTTGTATTTGTATTTGTATTTGTATTTGTATTTGTATTTGTATTTGTATTTGTATTTGTATTTGTATTTGTATTTGTATTTGTATTTGTATTTGTATTTGTATTTGTATTTGTATTTGTATTTGTATTTGTATTTGTATTTGTATTTGTATTTGTATTTGTATTTGTATTTGTATTTGTATTTGTATTTGTATTTGTATTTGTATTTGTATTTGTATTTGTATTTGTATTTGTATTTGTATTTGTATTTGTATTTGTATTTGTATTTGTATTTGTATTTGTATTTGTATTTGTATTTGTATTTGTATTTGTATTTGTATTTGTATTTGTATTTGTATTTGTATTTGTATTTGTATTTGTATTTGTATTTGTATTTGTATTTGTATTTGTATTTGTATTTGTATTTGTATTTGTATTTGTATTTGTATTTGTATTTGTATTTGTATTTGTATTTGTATTTGTATTTGTATTTGTATTTGTATTTGTATTTGTATTTGTATTTGTATTTGTATTTGTATTTGTATTTGTATTTGTATTTGTATTTGTATTTGTATTTGTATTTGTATTTGTATTTGTATTTGTATTTGTATTTGTATTTGTATTTGTATTTGTATTTGTATTTGTATTTGTATTTGTATTTGTATTTGTATTTGTATTTGTATTTGTATTTGTATTTGTATTTGTATTTGTATTTGTATTTGTATTTGTATTTGTATTTGTATTTGTATTTGTATTTGTATTTGTATTTGTATTTGTATTTGTATTTGTATTTGTATTTGTATTTGTATTTGTATTTGTATTTGTATTTGTATTTGTATTTGTATTTGTATTTTGTATTTGTATTTGTATTTGTATTTGTATTTGTATTTGTATTTGTATTTGTATTTGTATTTTGTATTTGTATTTGTATTTGTATTTGTATTTGTATTTGTATTTGTATTTGTATTTTGTATTTGTATTTGTATTTGTATTTGTATTTGTATTTTGTATTTTGTATTTTGTATTTTGTATTTTGTATTTTGTATTTTGTTTTGTATTTTGTATTTTGTATTTTGTATTTTGTATTTTGTATTTGTATTTTGTATTTTGTATTTTGTATTTTGTATTTTGTATTTTGTATTTTGTATTTGTATTTGTATTTTGTATTTTGTATTTTGTATTTTGTATTTTGTATTTTGTATTTGTATTTTGTATTTTGTATTTTGTATTTTGTATTTTGTATTTTGTATTTTGTATTTTGTATTTTGTATTTTGTATTTTGTATTTTGTATTTTGTATTTTGTATTTTGTATTTTGTATTTTGTATTTTGTATTTTGTATTTTGTATTTTGTATTTTGTATTTTGTATTTTGTATTTTGTATTTTGTATTTTGTATTTTGTATTTTGTATTTTGTATTTTGTATTTTGTATTTTGTATTTTGTATTTTGTATTTTGTATTTTGTATTATTGTATTTTGTATTTTTGTATTTTGTATTTTGTATTTTGTATTTTGTATTTTGTATTTTGTATTTTGTATTTTGTATTTTGTATTTTGTATTTTGTATTTTGTATTTTGTATTTTGTATTTTGTATTTTGTATTTTGTATTTTGTATTTTGTATTTTGTATTTTGTATTTTGTATTTTGTATTTTGTATTTTGTATTTTGTATTTTGTATTTTGTATTTTGTATTTTGTATTTTGTATTTTGTATTTTGTATTTTGTATTTTGTATTTTGTATTTTTGTATTTTGTATTTTGTATTTTGTATTTTGTATTTTGTATTTTGTATTTTGTATTTTGTATTTTGTATTTTGTATTTTGTATTTTGTATTTTGTATTTTGTATTTTGTATTTTGTATTTTGTATTTTGTATTTTGTATTTTGTATTTTGTATTTTGTATTTTGTATTTTGTATTTTGTATTTTGTATTTGTATTTTGTATTTTGTATTTTGTATTTTGTATTTTGTATTTTGTATTTTGTATTTTGTATTTTGTATTTTGTATTTTGTATTTTGTATTTTGTATTTTGTATTTTGTATTTTGTATTTGTATTTGTATTTTGTATTTTGTATTTTGTATTTTGTATTTTGTATTTTGTATTTTGTATTTTGTATTTTGTATTTTGTATTTTGTATTTTGTATTTTGTATTTTGTATTTTGTATTTTGTATTTGTATTTTGTATTTTGTATTTTGTATTTTGTATTTTGTATTTTGTATTTTGTATTTTGTATTTGTATTTTGTATTTTGTATTTTGTATTTTGTATTTTGTATTTTGTATTTTGTATTTTGTATTTTGTATTTTGTATTTTGTATTTTGTATTTTGTATTTTGTATTTTGTATTTTGTAATTTGTATTTTGTATTTTGTATTTTGTATTTTGTATTTTGTATTTTGTATTTTGTATTTTGTATTTTGTATTTTGTATTTTGTATTTTGTATTTTGTATTTTGTATTTTGTATTTTTGTATTTTGTGTTTTGTATTTTGTATTTTGTTTTTTGTATTTAGTATTTTGTATTATTGTATTTTGTACTTTGTATTTTGTATTTTGTATTTTGTATTTTGTATTTTGTATTTTGAATTTTGTATTTGTATTTGTATTTGTATTTGTATTTTGTATTTTGTATTTTGTATTTTGTATTTTGTATTTTGTATTTTGTATTTTGTATTTTGTATTTTGTATTTTGTATTTTGTATTTTGTATTTTGTATTTTGTATTTTGTATTTTGTATTTTGTATTTTGTATTTGTATTTTGTATTTTGTATTTTGTATTTTGTATTTTGTATTTTGTATTTTGTATTTTGTATTTTGTATTTTGTATTTTGTATTTTGTATTTGTATTTTGTATTTTGTATTTTGTATTTTGTATTTTGTATTTTGTATTTTGTATTTTGTTATTTTGTATTTTGTTTTTGTATTTTTGTATTTTGTATTTTGTATTTTGTATTTTGTATTTTGTATTTATGTATTTTGTATTTTGTATTTTGTATTTTGTATTTTGTATTTGTATTTTGTATTTTGTATTTTGTATTTTGTATTTTTGTATTTTGTATTTTGTATTTTGTATTTTGTATTTTGTATTTTGTATTTTGTATTTTGTATTTTGTATTTGTATTTGTATTTTGTATTTTGTATTTTGTATTTTGTATTTGTATTTGTATTTGTATTTTGTATTTTGTATTTTGTATTTTGTATTTTTGTATTTTGTATTTTGTATTTTGTATTTTGTATTTTGTATTTTGTATTTTGTATTTTGTATTTTGTATTTTGTATTTTGTATTTTGTATTTTGTATTTTGTATTTTGTATTTTGTATTTTGTATTTTGTATTTTGTATTTTGTATTTTGTATTTGTATTTGTATTTGTATTTGTATTTGTATTTTGTATTTTGTATTTTGTCTTTTGTATTTTGTATTTTGTATTTTGTATTTGTATTTGTATTTTGTATTTTGTATTTTGTATTTTGTATTTGTATTTTGTATTTTGTATTTTGTATTTTGTATTTTGTATTTTGTATTTTGTATTTTTATTTGTATTTTGTATTTTGTATTTTGTATTTTGTATTTTGTATTTTGTATTTTGTATTTTGTATTTTGTATTTTGTATTTTGTATTTTGTATTTTGTATTTTGTATTTTGTATTTTGTATTTTGTATTTTGTATTTTGTATTTTGTAATTTGTATTTTGTATTTTGTTTTGTATTTTGTATTTTGTATTTTGTATTTTGTATTTTGTATTTTGTATTTGTATTTGTATTTGTATTTTTGTATTTTGTATTTTGTATTTTGTATTTTGTATTTTGTATTTTGTATTTTGTATTTTGTATTTTGTTTTTTGTATTTTGTATTTTGTATTTTGTATTTTGTATTTTGTATTTGTATTTTGTATTTTGTATTTTGTATTTTGTATTTTGTATTTTGTATTTTGTATTTTGTATTTTTTATTTTGTATTTTGTATTTTGTATTTTGTATTTTGTATTTGTATTTGTATTTTGTATTTTGTATTTTGTATTTTGTATTTTGTATTTTGTATTTTGTATTTTGTATTTTGTATTTTGTATTTTGTATTTTGTATTTTGTATTTTGTATTTTGTATTTTGTATTTTGTATTTTGTATTTTGTATTTTGTATTTTGTATTTTGTATTTTGTATTTTGTATTTTGTATTTTGTATTTTGTATTTTGTATTTTGTATTTTGTATTTTGTATTTTGTATTTTGTATTTTGTATTTTGTATTTTGTATTTTGTATTTGTATTTGTATTTGTATTTGTATTTTGTATTTTGTATTTTGTATTTTGTATTTTGTATTTTGTATTTTGTATTTTGTATTTTGTATTTTGTATTTTGTATTTTGTATTTTGTATTTTGTATTTTGTATTTTGTATTTTGTATTTTGTATTTTGTATTTTGTTTTTTGGTTTTTGTATTTTGTATTTTGTATTTTGTATTTTGTATTTTGTATTTTGTATTTTGTATTTTGTATTTTGTATTTTGTATTTTGTATTTTGTATTTTGTATTTTGTATTTTGTATTTTGTATTTTGTATTTGTATTTTGTATTTTGTATTTTGTATTTTGTATTTTGTATTTGTATTTTGTATTTTGTATTTTGTATTTTGTATTTTGTATTTTGTATTTTGTATTTTGTATTTTGTATTTTGTATTTTGTATTTTGTATTTTGTATTTTGTATTTTGTATTTTGTATTTTGTATTTTGTATTTGTATTTTGTATTTTGTATTTTGTATTTTGTATTTTGTATTTGTATTTTGTATTTTGTATTTTGTATTTTGTATTTGTATTTGTATTTGTATTTGTATTTGTATTTGTATTTGTATTTTGTATTTTGTATTTTGTATTTTGTATTTTGTATTTTGTATTTTGTATTTTGTATTTGTATTTTGTATTTTGTATTTTGTATTTTGTATTTTGTATTTTGTATTTTGTATTTTGTATTTTGTATTTGTATTTTGTATTTTGTATTTTGTATTTTGTATTTTGTATTTTGTATTTTGTATTTTGTATTTTGTATTTTGTATTTTGTATTTTGTATTTTGTATTTTGTATTTGTATTTTGTATTTTGTATTTTGTATTTTGTATTTTGTATTTTGTATTTTGTATTTTGTATTTTGTATTTTGTATTTTGTATTTTGTATTTTGTATTTTGTATTTGTATTTGTATTTTGTATTTTGTATTTTGTATTTTGTATTTTGTATTTTGTATTTTGTATTTTGTATTTTGTATTTTGTATTTTGTATTTTGTATTTTGTATTTTGTATTTTGTATTTTGTATTTTGTATTTTGTATTTTGTATTTTGTATTTGTATTTTGTATTTTGTATTTTGTATTTTGTATTTTGTATTTTGTATTTTGTATTTTGTATTTTGTATTTTGTATTTTGTATTTTGTATTTTGTATTTTGTATTTTGTATTTTGTATTTTGTATTTTGTATTTTGTATTTTGTATTTTGTATTTTGTATTTTGTATTTTGTATTTTGTATTTTGTATTTTGTATTTTGTATTTTGTATTTTGTATTTTGTATTTGTATTTGTATTTGTATTTGTATTTGTATTTGTATTTTGTATTTTGTATTTTGTATTTTGTATTTTGTATTTTGTATTTTGTATTTTGTATTTGTATTTGTATTTGTATTTGTATTTGTATTTGTATTTGTATTTGTATTTGTATTTGTATTTGTATTTGTATTTTGTATTTTGTATTTTGTATTTTGTATTTTGTATTTTGTATTTGTATTTGTATTTGTATTTGTATTTTGTATTTGTATTTTGTATTTTGTATTTGTATTTTGTATTTGTATTTGTATTTGTATTTGTATTTGTATTTGTATTTGTATTTGTATTTGTATTTGTATTTGTATTTGTATTTGTATTTTGTATTTGTATTTGTATTTGTATTTGTTTTTGTATTTTGTATTTTGTATTTTGTATTTTGTATTTTGTATTTTGTATTTTGTATTTGTATTTGTATTTGTATTTGTATTTGTATTTGTATTTTGTATTTGTATTTGTATTTGTATTTGTATTTGTATTTGTATTTGTATTTGTATTTTGTATTTTGTATTTTGTATTTTGTATTTTGTATTTGTATTTGTATTTTGTATTTTGTATTTTGTATTTTGTATTTTGTATTTTGTATTTTGTATTTTGTATTTTGTATTTTGTATTTTGTATTTTGTATTTTGTATTTTGTATTTGTATTTGTATTTGTATTTGTATTTGTATTTGTATTTGTATTTTGTATTTTGTATTTTGTATTTTGTATTTGTTTTGTATTTTGTATTTTGTATTTTGTATTTTGTATTTTGTATTTTGTATTTTGTATTTTGTATTTGTATTTTGTATTTTGTATTTTGTATTTGTATTTTGTATTTTGTATTTTGTATTTTGTATTTTGTTTTTTGTATTTTGTATTTTGTATTTTGTATTTTGTATTTTGTATTTTGTATTTTGTATTTTGTATTTTGTATTTTGTATTTTGTATTTTGTATTTTGTATTTTGTATTTTGTATTTTGTATTTTGTATTTTGTATTTTGTATTTGTATTTGTATTTTGTATTTGTATTTTGTATTTTGTATTTTGTATTTTGTATTTTGTATTTTGTATTTTTTATTTTGTATTTTGTATTTTGTATTTTGTAATTTGTATTTTGTATTTTGTATTTTGTATTTTGTATTTTGTATTTTGTATTTGTATTTTGTATTTTGTATTTTGTATTTTGTATTTTGTATTTTGTATTGTATTTGTATTTTGTATTTTGTATTTTGTATTTTGTATTTTGTATTTGTATTTTGTATTTTGTATTTTGTATTTTGTATTTTTTATTTTGTATTTTGTATTATTTTGTATTTTGTATTTTGTATTTTGTATTTTGTATTTTGTATTTGTATTTTGTATTTTGTATTTTGTATTTTGTATTTTGTATTTTGTATTTTGTATTTTGTATTTTGTATTTGTATTTTGTATTTTGTATTTTGTATTTTGTATTTGTATTTTGTATTTTGTATTTTGTATTTTGTATTTGTTTTTGTATTTTGTATTTGTTTTGTATTTTGTATTTTGTATTTTGTATTTTTGTATTTTGTATTTTGTATTTTGTATTTTGTATTTTGTATTTTGTATTTTGTATTTTGTATTTTGTATTTTGTATTTGTGTTTTGTATTTTGTATTTTGTATTTTGTATTTTGTATTTGTATTTTGTATTTTGTATTTTGTATTTTGTATTTTATTTTGTATTTTGTATTTTGTATTTTGTATTTTGTATTTTGTTTTTTGTATTTTGTATTTTGTATTTTGTATTTTGTATTTTGTATTTTGTATTTTGTATTTTGTATTTTGTATTTTGTATTTGTATTTGTATTTGTATTTGTATTTGTATTTGTATTTGTATTTGTTTTGTATTTGTGTTTGTATTTGTATTTTGTATTTGTATTTTGTATTTTGTATTTTGTATTTTGTATTTGTATTTTGTATTTTGTATTTTGTATTTTGTATTTGTATTTGTATTTTGTATTTGTATTTGTATTTGTATTTGTATTTGTATTTGTATTTGTATTTGTATTTGTATTTGTATTTGTATTTGTATTTGTATTTTGTATTTGTATTTGTATTTGTATTTGTATTTGTATTTGTATTTGTATTTGTTTTGTATTTGTATTTGTAATTGTATTTGTATTTGTATTTGTATTTGTATTTTGTATTTGTATTTGTATTTGTATTTGTATTTTTATTTGTATTTGTATTTGTATTTGTATTTGTATTTGTATTTGTATTTGTATTTGTATTTGTATTTTGTATTTTGTATTTGTATTTTGTATTTTGTATTTTGTATTTTGTATTTTGTATTTGTATTTGTATTTGTATTTGTATTTGTATTTGTATTTGTATTTGTATTTGTATTTTGTATTTTGTATTTTGTATTTGTATTTGTATTTGTATTTGTATTTGTATTTTGTATTTTGTATTTTGTATTTTGTATTTTGTATTTGTATTTTGTATTTTGTATTTTGTAATTTGTATTTTGTATTTTGTATTTTGTATTTTGTATTTGTATTTGTATTTGTATTTGTATTTTGTATTTTGTATTTTGTATTTTGTATTTTGTATTTTGTATTTGTATTTTGTATTTTGTATTTGTATTTTGTATTTTGTATTTTGTATTTTGTATATTTTGTATTTTGTATTTGTATTTGTATTTGTATTTGTATTTGTATTTGTATTTTGTATTTTGTATTTTGTATTTTGTATTTTGTATTTTGTATTTTGTATTTTGTATTTTGTATTTTGTATTTTGTATTTTGTATTTGTATTTGTATTTGTATTTGTATTTGTATTTTGTATTTTGTATTTTTGTATTTTGTATTTTGTATTTTGTATTTTGTATTTTGTATTTTGTGTTTTGTATTTTGTATTTTGTATTTTGTATTTTGTATTTTGTATTTTGTATTTTGTATTTGTATTTTGTATTTTGTATTTTGTATTTTGTATTTTGTATTTTGTATTTGTATTTGTATTTGTATTTGTATTTGTATTTGTATTTTGTATTTTGTATTTTGTATTTTGTATTTTGTATTTTGTATTTTGTATTTTGTATTTTGTATTTTGTATTTTGTATTTTGTATTTTGTATTTTTTATTTTGTATTTTGTATTTTGTATTTTGTATTTTGTATTTTGTATTTTGTATTTTGTATTTTGTATTTTGTATTTGTATTTGTATTTGTATTTGTATTTTGTATTTTGTATTTTTGTATTTTGTATTTTGTATTTTGTATTTTGTATTTTGTATTTTGTATTTTGTATTTTGTATTTTGTATTTGTATTTTGTATTTTGTATTTTGTATTTTGTATTTTGTATTTTGTATTTTGTATTTTGTATTTTTATTTGTATTTTGTATTTTGTATTTTGTCATTTTGTATTTTGTATTTTGTATTTTGTATTTTGTATTTTGTATTTTGTATTTTGTATTTTGTTATTTTGTATTTTGTATTTTGTATTTGTATTTGTATTTGTATTTTGTATTTTGTATTTTGTATTTTGTATTTTGTATTTTGTATTTTGTATTTTGTATTTTGTATTTTGTATTTTGTATTTTGTATTTTGTATTTTGTATTTGTATTTTGTATTTTGTATTTTGTATTTGTATTTGTATTTTGTATTTTGTATTTGTATTTTGTATTTTGTATTTTGTATTTTGTATTTTGTATTTTGTATTTTTGTATTTTGTATTTTGTATTTTGTATTTTGTATTTTGTATTTTGTATTTTGTATTTTGTATTTTGTATTTTGTATTTGTATTTGTATTTGTATTTGTATTTGTATTTTGTATTTTGTATTTTGTATTTTGTATTTTGTATTTTGTATTTTGTATTTTGTATTTTGTATTTTGTATTTTGTATTTTGTATTTTGTATTTTGTATTTTGTATTTTGTATTTTGTAGTTTGTATTTTGTATTTTGTATTTGTATTTTGTATTTTTGTATTTTGTATTTTGTATTTTGTATTTTGTATTTTGTATTTGTATTTTGTATTTTGTATTTTGTATTTTGTATTTTGTATTTTGTATTTTGTATTTTTGTATTTTGTATATTTGTATTTTGTATTTTGTATTTTGTATTTTGTATTTTGTATTTTGTATTTTGTATTTTGTATTTTGTATTTTGTATTTTGTATTTTGTATTTGTATTTGTATTTGTATTTGTATTTGTATTTGTATTTGTATTTGTATTTGTATTTGTATTTGTATTTGTATTTGTATTTGTATTTGTATTTGTATTTGTATTTGTATTTGTATTTGGTATTGTGTGTATTTGTATTTGTATTTGTATTTGTATTTGTATTTGTATTTGTATTTGTATTTGTATTTGTATTTGTAGTTTGTATTTGTATTTGTATTTGTGTATTTGTATTTGTATTTGTATTTGTAATTGTTGTATTGTATTTGTATTTGTATTTGTATTTGTATTTGTATTTGTATTTGTATTTGTATTTGTATTTGTATTTGTATTTGTATTTGTATTTGTTTTGTATTTGTATTTGTATTTGTATTTGTTGTATTTGTATTTGTATTTGTATTTGTATTTGTATTTGTATTTGTATTGTGTTTGTTTGT